>JAWQFJ010028466.1:0-67673 GCA_034096865.1 Theodoxus fluviatilis
CTCACGCTCCATATCCTCCCTTAATAATCTCTTCTCCCTCTCATGGGTGAAAAGTTACACAAATAAATCTATTCAAGTGGGGGGATGGGGTGGAGATAGGAAAAGAGGGGTTGAAGGGGGCGGGTTGGGGTGGAGGTGTAGAGTTAAGTAAGTTGACATGCGTATACATTGGGGGAGGATGGATGGCCGCCCCGAGTTGCGCAGTCTAAGCGCTTTCAAGCGCTGGACGGGAGCAGCGCTTGCGCCGCTCAAATTAACGCTTCGCTAAATTTCCCGCTCATCGGATCTCGTCAGCGCTTGCAAGCGGTGATGAGCGGGAAATTTAGCGAAGCGTTTGAGCGGCGCAAGCGCTGCTCCCGTCCAGCGCTTGAAAGCGCTGGGACTATGCAACTCGGGGCTGGTGCAGTGGAGTGTACTGGAAGAGCACTCTTCCTGACTGATCGCGTGCCATACGGTCCATGACTATACGCTCTCCTCCCTCTCACAAACTTCTCCCGTCCCTGCTGATCTAATCCCTTCCTTCTCATTTTTGTCACATTACATGTATATTCTCATATCACCACCCCACCCCCACCCCCACTAAGCTCAGTTTTTTTTTTAAGCCATGACGACACGGACGTTGATGAAAATGGAAAATATCCAGGAAACCAAAGAATTTTCAGATACTGTTCATAGTCATGGTCCAGAGACTGACACCGCAACGATTTCCTTTTAAATTTCACCTCTCGTTCTGATGAAAACGACCATTATCGTGCCAGTAAATCGCAACGATGTTATCAGGACTCATTTTTCTCTAACATTTGACTAAAAGATTTAAACTTCCTGCCACGGGAGACGTATTTCATTGTTTGGGAAATCTCGCCAGCCTCTCCGGTTCAAGCAAAAATCCTATCATTATAGAATCTTTGGTTCAAGTGAGCATCTCCTGGGTAAGTCTACTCATAGACACGAGTGTCTGTGGTCTGCTCAAAACTGAGTCTGCACACCAGGTGCACAGGAAGGGTCACGTCTCACTAGATCGTGCAAACGATGCCACCGATGTCAAGAACGAGGATATGTGGCCACCCAGTCGGGAGGGCTGTGATTTAACGAACACGATCCACAGAGCCACCCCATCGTGCAGTGCTGTCCAAGGTCCCGTGTTTCATGCACACAGCACAGGGAAAAGTATGTCTGGTGCACGCACACCAACAGTTCAGCAGGAGACGTCTGGATGAAACGAGTTCTTGGGACCTTCAGAGTTGCACTGTGGCTGCGTCAAGGATATAAGTTGTCACAATGGAAAAGTTTTCCTAGACCCACGAATGTACGTTGAGTTGCTTGCGCTATGGGAATGTATGGAGGGTAAGTTGTTGTACACATTGCATGGCATATTTGAAATGATCATTTGCGACAAACATGTCGATCGGATGAAAGTGTCACGTGCAGGGCTCTGGGTGCTACCAGCAGCCTTGCACACTGCAACTCTGCCTAATGAGGAACAGTCTTCGTGGATTTCAATGATCCTACCATTCCTTCCGGACAAGTATCCGTCAAAATTAGAATAGCTGGAATCTTAAATATTCATGAAGTAGCGGGCATCGCCCGCTACACATTCAATACACGCTAAACAGGAGTATGGCGAAAGACTATCAGCTGTCCGAAGGGTAAAATGACAGAAAAGAGAGGTAGAGAGGAGTAAGGAAGCAGGCTTTGCTCGCTACTCTCCTCCTCCTCCTCCTCCTCCTCCTCCTCCTCCTCCTCCTCCTCCTCCTCCTCCTCCTCCTCCTCCTCCTCCTCCTCCTCCTCCTCCTCCTCCTCCTCCTCCCTCCCTCCCTCTCTCCTCCTCCTTTTTCTCCTCCCTCCTTCTACCTCAACTCCTTCTCTTCCCTCTTCCTCCATCCTCCCTCCTCCTCCTCCTCCTCCTCCTCCTCCTCCTCCTCCTCCTCCTCCTCCTCCTCCTCCTCCTCCTCCCTCCTCCTCCTCCTCCTCCTCCTTCTCCTCCTCCTCCTCCTCCCTCTCCTTCCTCCTCCTCCTCCTCCTCCCTCTTATTCCTCCTCCCTCTCCCTCCTTCTCCCTCTCCCTCCTTCTCCCTCCTCCTCCCTCTCCCTCCTCCTCACTCTCCCTCCTCCTCCCTCTTCCTCCCTCTCCCTCCTCCTCCCTCTTCCTCCCTCTTCCTCCCTCTCCCACCTCTTCCTCCTCCTCCTGCTCTTGCTCCTTTTCCTCCTGCTCCTCCTGCTCCTGTTCCTTCCTCCTCCTTCTGCTCCTCCTCCTGCTCCTCTTCCTGCTCCTCTTCCTCCTCCTGCTCCTCCTCCTGCTCCTCCTCCTTCCTCCTTCTGCTCTTCCTCTTCCTCCTCCTGCTCCTCCTCCTTCCTCCTTCTGCTCTTCCTCTTCCTCCTCCTTCTACTCTTCCTCCTCCTCCTCCTCCCTCCTCTTCTTCCTCCTTCCTTCTGTTGTAGGCAGATATGTGCAGTAGAAAATTTGCTTACTTGAAAAAGAAGATACTGGGCTTTGCTACCCCTGCCCCCCCCCCCCCCCTCCGACTTTCACTCCTCCCCCCCCCCCCTACCCGGCCATAGCTATATGAGTGTGAACGTGCTGTAAGTGCAGTGATGGACAGTAGTTACCATGCCCTCAGCATCCCTATCTCTACTAAGCATAACGACTTCTGCATACAGTCAACCTCTGCTCAAGAAAGGGCTGCCATTAGCCTAATGTTTTAAATTATTTTTAAAACCTGCACACACAAAACCCGACCCCTGATTACCACAAAGGTAGAGAACCTTTAAGCTTCCATTTGGCAGATATATTATGTTTGTCAAATTTGAATCCAGCAGCTTATGTGGTACGGGAATGCATAACGACAAAAGCACGACCGTAGATACACACTTTCCCTGTAATATACATGTATTTAGAAGACGTCTTCTAAACAAAAGTACAAGAGATGTGAGAGAGGGCTAGAATGGAGATGATTTCAAACCTTACGAATATATCTTAGCAAAAAAACTTCCAAGTTTTTTAATAATTCAAATAAGGTAGGTACTGAATACCACATACGGACTCGAACTAAACACCTTCACTGACGGCTGGAGAAAAAAATCTAGTGAAACACCAATATGTAGAGTCAAACGACATCTGAAGCCCATGATGAGACTTATGCAATAATCGACATTTCGTTTACAGGGTTGCTTTCCGTCTCACAGACTCGCTGGAAACGCAGAAGCCTCGGCACATCTTTTGGTACCTGTCTGATTTGTTAGAATCTGGGACTCGAAGCTACCTTCTGAACGTGCGTATTTTGAATGGCGTCCCTAACCATCTGCTCTGGGCTGGTCCGTGGCAATGCCATTCAAGTCGATTTGATTTTCCGTACATATAATACGAATTTAAAGTTTATTTGTTGATTACGTCTGCTTCACTTGGCACCGTGCTGACTGAGTACAAGTCATATCAAGAGCCAACAAACCAGAGTAACATAACTCTTGGTATGCATACGAGATAGGCACGTGAATCGAGAGGAAATTCAACCACAACTGTGTAATGAAGGGCTCGGTAGAAGAGAAATCAACCCGCCTTTTTTGTCGTGTTGACCAATCTCGAAATATGTTATTGTGTGAATATACCAGACGAAAGTGTCAAAAATGACAAAATAAAATTTTTCTTCTACAAAAGTATTCATGTTCATACAAATTTCCAGAGACAGCATCGTATTCATAACACGATTGATGAATTTTGAAGTTTTTGTGTAGGGCTACAAATTCACATACGTGGCTTAGCCCACCCCCACCCCCCACCCCTCCCGATAAATGCGTCGTGCGTTTGCTAGAGAAATGTTCCAGTCACTCGAGCTTGCTTTGTCACCCACGATAGTATTTTCCCACGAGATCGATCGAGTCAGCTTTCTGTTTGATCCAAATTTTCCTACACCCACCGACAGGCAAAGAATCTGCTTCGGCGGTCTCCATGGTTTAATGCAGTTTGTTACCATCATCGACCGATCTTTATTTCTCAAAATGTACGGACGCATACGTCTTCAACTATAGGCATTCCAGTTCTTATCCTTCAAAGATAAAAGCTTTTATGATTTTCTATTGGTCCGTCCGGAAGTGACGACAACGCGTCTCCGGACATTCCCACACATACACGTCTGTGATTATTCAGAGTGCAGCAAAATATAAATCAAATATGTTGTCATGTGTGATGAGGTCTTATATTACCGGGAAGATTACAGTTGTATACTCAGTTATCAAATTAGACGTCATCGTCGTCGTCTGCATCATTGTCGTCGTCGGTATCATTGTCGTCGCCGGTGTCGTCGTCATCGTCACCACCACCACCACCGCCACCACCCCACTACCACCGTTGTTATTCTTGTCCCCAATATAATCATTGTCGTCGTCTTCCTCCTCCCCCTCCCCCTCCCCCTCCCCCTTCTTCTTCTTCTTCTTCTTCTTCTTCTTCTTCTTCTTCTTCTTCTTCTTCTTCTTCTTCTTCTTCTTCCTCCTCCTCCTCCTCCTCCTCCTCCTCCTCCTCCTCCTCCTCCTCCTCCTCCTCCTCCTCCTCCTCCTCCTCTTCCTCTTCCTCTTCCTCTTCTTCTTCTTCAAATGAAGCATACAATGAAAATATGTCACTATTACGATTTCTTTCATCCATGACTGTAGATAGCAATCATTTTATCTTTGATTAAGTTGTTTTAGAAGATATCCTTCGTTACCTACGTCCCCATTCAACCATGCATGTGCAAAACCCAGTTTAGACAATTATCTTTTACCGAATAAGGCCAGAGAGAGAGAGAGAGAGAAAGAGAGAGAGAGAGAGAGAGAGAGAGAGAGAGAGACAGACAGAGAGACAGAAAGAGAGACAGAGAGACAGAGAGAGAGAAAGAGAGAGAGAGAGACAGAGAAAGAGAGAGATATAGGGATGAAAGAGAAGGGGTGGATGGGTACACAAGGGAGAGTGGGAATGACGGAGGGAGCAAGACAGAATGAGACAAAAACTGAAAGACAGAGAGATTGACGGAAACCAGGAGCTAAAGATGTGCAGTTTGTGCATTCACGAATAGATAAAAAGTCGAAATGTAAAATGCACCTTTACCTTTGACTTAAATGTCTTGCAAAAAAACATTCCAAATTCAAGGCAAAAGTCTGCAAAACGCCCGCAGACAGCAATGGCGTTGGTTTCTGCTGACCTTGCCCGTTGTCTGAAAGCTCGTATTGCGACTGGTTTCCTTCGTAAAGACCTGTAGCTACAGAGATTCTCCTAGCTTGCATCAGGAAGTCCAGTCCACAAAATCCGGTGGTCGTTTTAAAAACAAACATTATTCACGCACTGGTCGAACACGGCGACAAAGTCAATAATCAGCTTGACCATAATACCTTCACCCTCGGGCTTTCTCCCACAAGGACACGATCACTGGTAACTGCGCTCTCAGGCGTGTCTCCTGTCACGTCTTCACTTATCTGTATCTCACGTGTGTACTGTCTGGTGTACACCTCACTCTAGGGCACGAAATCCCATAGAGAACTCGACCACTCCTTATGGAGAACTTTTTGCACTCTCCTATCTTCTCCTGCTCACACATTTTCTGTTCTGCCCACTCTCTCACGCTTCCCCCGCTTTATATACTTTTTACAGGCTTCTAGAACCTTCAAGAACCACGAGAATGCACTCGACTATCTTCGAAGTAGCTCGGACAACGTCATGTGACACTTGTAAAGACGAATTTACCCCGACTACGTCACGTAACAAGGCAACGGACTTGTGGAGAGGGCTGACGTATAATCCCGAAGATACCACGATGTTCTAGCAAATTCCAGCACTTTCACAACAGTAGATTTGCCCTGACTACACTCACGCGTCCTGCCTAACTCGGTGACCTAGATTATTATCTCTAGGGCACGACTAGACGTCGCAGATCTGATAGGGAGTATGTAATCATTATATATCTGTGTCTCGTTAGCATTTTGTGTGTCACGGTTGCATCGTGGGCAGTGTTGACATGGGTGATATCGAGCAGGTGCAGTCTCAGCCACAGTGCCACGTGCTGCACGTGCTCATCAAGAGAAACGCTGTCGGGTGCGGAGAAGGTTGTGTCAATGAAGTAAATGAAACAAGCAGTGAAACAACAACAAAAGTTTCTGGTAAATGATTCGGCATGCCTAACTTTACAGCAGCTTGAAAACTGGATTGGTGTGATAATCGTACTCAGAATATACACGAGCTATAACTAGGTGATTTGCATGTTAAAGAAAACAAAATTTCTTATTTCTTTTCCGTGCTCTCTTGCGAAACGAGTTAACCAATCTAGTTTTGAGAGCACTGATTCATAAACATCCGTGATATCTTCAATAAGTATGTTTTGCTTCTTTAGATTTATTTTGACATGACTTATATTCAACCACATTATTCAAAATGTAAACATAGCCATACACAGGGTTTTTAAGGATATGTATATACATGTATCATTGTATGTGCGTGCTTTTTTTGGTTTCTTACTGATGACCTGTATTCATCAACTATGGCAATACAAACTCAAATCTACGCAGTCTTTGTCATTAAATATGACAAATTTCTCCTCACCTTTTCATCAACACCCTATTTTCATTATCATTTGTCAGATATGCAAACCACATTCTGCATAACCTTTCATCGGGATATCTCACAAAGATTGAGCATGAAAAGTTTGTTTCTAGAAAGTGTTCCTTTGCCCTGTGTCTGCAATGACCGTCTTTTGATAGACTCCAAAGGCAACACAGGGACAGAGGGTGCATGGTGGCGGTGTGGTGGTGATGCGCGCAGTTGAAGTCGACTGTAGCAAGCGATGTGGCAGATATATGTCTTACCTTTGTACCAAAGAGTTATCTGCTCGGATCTCTCTTTATGCGATTTACCGCTCCTGCACCTGTTCTTCGCATGAAATATATCCCGACAAACGACGCAGTAGTTGCTTTACGAGTTTTTGTGTTTTTGGTGCATTTGTGTCGTTTAACACATAATGTAGCGTTCAAAAAAGTTTTTCCCGTGCAAAGCCGTCTCCCCTGCCGGAAATAATATGAGAGTCACCTCCCTGTAGTCTATTTGTAGTCTGGTTTTATAAAACGCGACCGTTGACTGACTTGGCACGCCCGGGGAGTTATGCTAAGATCCGGCCGCGTTAATATATCTGCGTTTTGTGACAAACGTCTTGCTCGGCGGTACTGTACTCCATGCACCTTAATGGTCCAGCTAAACGACGTTCCGAATGTTTCCGACTTCGACCATTTCAGCAGCGCCAATAAACGTCGTTTAGCTTAAGATTACACCCGAATCACGAGGACCGTTAAGGTGCATGGAGTACAGTACCACCGAGCAAGACGTTTGTCACAAAACGCAGATATATTAACGCGGCCGGATCTTAGCATAACTCCCCGGGCGTGCCAAGTCAGTCAGGCGGAGTGGCGGGTGCCGTCTCTTTTTAGAGTTGAATTTTCAGCACGTCCCTCGCAGATAACTCTGCGATGACTTCCGGAAATTATTTTGGCAGGGAAATTATTTTGGTCGCTACAAGGCGTCTTTACAAGGATGGAAAGTAACGCCTTGGTCTGCTCAGTTTAACTGCTGCAGGTCTGACTTCCTCCATGTGTTACGGACACGTGCCAGTCATAGTTGCCAAAGAAGCAAACGCAGCGAGCTAAGGCAGTCTTAGAATGAAGAGACGCCAGCTACACATTGTGCCTTTCAAAGTCCGACCGCATGTGTACGTGCAGTGCGTGGTCAATGCGCCACCACACACACACACACTCACACACACACACACACACACACACACACACACACACACACACACAGACACACACACACACATATACTGTATCCTGAGCTAACTTCCTTGCCTTGTTCACACGTACATAGAGATGTGTTAGAGTAAATCAGTTAAGCAGTGACAGAGAGGTAGCATCATCTCCTAACTATTGTTCCAGGCGATATTTCACCTGTTTGGTCATTCGCACGGTAATCCCATCCATGCACACACAACACTGGCAGTGACAGATGGTGGACAAAGACGTAGCAAGAGAAAAGTGGAGCAGGGAATTCAACTCACGTCCTTCAAGCCAATTCCACCTTGTTCATTGCCAGTAAGCCTTACCTGATGTTTGATAACATCGAGGAAGTGGTCCAGGAAGAATGTTCACGACTAAATGAAAGCAGCGCGTTCTCCCTGTTATCAGATTTAGTTGCCCTCGAGGTACAAATGTCAGCTTTGGAAGTGAAGACATGCTTTTGTGGGTGTCGTCTCCTTTCGATGATTTGTGGCAAAATGTACCTAGCAGTATTCACTCAAATGGAGACCACGAGGGTATAATCTCCACAGCTGAAGCAGGTATAATGCTTTCTTAACATCTCTGTCTGTCTGTGTCTCTGTGTCTCTCTGTTCTCTGTCTCTCTCTCTCTGTCTCTCTGTCTCTCTCTCTCTCTCTCTCTTTCTCTCTCTCTTTCTCTCTCTCTCTCTCTCTCTCTGTCACACACGCACGCGCGCACACACACACACACACACACACACACACACACACATACACACACACACGCACGCGCACACACACACACACACACACATACACACACACACGCACACACACACACACGCACACACACACACGCCCACACACACTGCGTACCTCTCATCAGCGCTCTACACCAAAAAGCAAAGGTGGAAACATGTTAATATGTTTGCAAATCCTGAATTAGACCTCAACATCTTCCGTCTCCTAATCCCTGTCGCTAACTTTCGGGTGGATTGCTTTGGCACAAATCATTTCCGACGTCAAACTCATCGCAAGACAGTGAACTCAAACCTTTCACTCCATTTGACGTGGTTGAATGGGGAACACGTGCATAACGCTATCGAGGCAGATCCCACCATAGCCCACTACACACGAGACGACGCTGTGAAGAAGCAGCAAGCAGATCAAGCGTGCGTCAAAAGAAGATCGCTGCCTCGAATAGACAGCCGTCTATTTTCAGGCGTCAAAGCAGCGGTGCAACCATCAATCAACCAATCATAATAGAACTCCAGGGAAACACACCACACCCACCCCGAGATACATGATAGCAGCCATGCAGTATCATGCAGCTCAGCAGGATCAACTCGTGGAGAGAGGTTCATCACAGCAAGAAGCAAAAAGCATTGTCGCTTTATCGCCATGTGTGCAATGGGCTCGACATTAATTTCCTGTCACTAATGCTGTGAAAAAGGAACGAGGTCCACTTTCAGGTTGTGAATATTTTTCCCCAAAGCTGTTCTGGAATAATTTCTTCATCGGCGGAAAAAATGTCCAAAACGAAGAGAGGAGATATTGTTTTGACAGTGAGGAATCGGACTATCATCTGGAAACAGAAAAAATCAGAGACACTATAATATAATGGACTGCTGACTGACCTTTCAGTGTATAGTCTAAATATAGTCGCAGTGCTGTCTGCGCCGCTCCGCCTTAGTTCTGGCAAAGATCATTTCCGGTTTCCGATGTCTACAGAATGGAGCAGCTAATCGAGGAGATACTTGAGGAAAGTACGCAGCATTTACTGAAAATAAGTAATTGAAAAGGAATGAACATTGAAATAGTATATTATACATAATTCTCAATCTATAGCTACATCAGCTCGGACAGCGTAGATGAGTGTAACATTTATGACCGAGATAATACACGACAGACAAAGAGCGAGTCAACGCTTCATGAAGTCAGTTGGCAATTATATTATCAACCAGAAAATATTTTTTTTTAATAAGTAGGATGGTGTTGTAAGTCAGAGGCATTGCTGCTAAACGTTTCTTAAACATGTGAAATACATAGAACTGGTTAGAGATACTACGTCTAGCGGTATATAGCTATTGACGGCGGTCAGTTTCTATGTATATGTACCTGATACATGGAATTTGTTATCGTCGTTGTGTTTTCTTATTCTGTGGAACAACAGCCCTCTATTTAGGCCTGTGCAGGCACCACAACCAACAATTGCACAGTTATTTCCTGGCATATTGTGTCAAAACCCTCTGAATCCCACAGACGTATAGTAGTTGGAATGGTTCCCCTGTGCTTTAAGCAGACGCTACGTCAAAGAACACACTTCATATTCAACGAATTGTCAGTCCAACTTCAACCTCTGACTCTACAATCCGCAAATTACATCATGTTTTTGCACAACTGAATTCAGCTAGAGATGATAAAGCACAGCACAAGAAATAAGCATTACATTCTATTGCTGTGCGGACAGTGGAACCGGCCCAGACTTAGACCGGAAGAGAGCATTGCCAGAACTTTGGTTTCCTGCTCGAGACGGCACTGGCAGACGCGTTTCGCGCAGACAGCAATCCAGTTACTATAGTATCTCTGAAAAAACCGCCGACAGTTTACACCCACGGAAATCTTAATTGCTAATACACATGAATCATAAGTGCCCGTGGTCCGTGTCATTCACCTTGCAAAATAAGACATGTAGGGATGGGATGAGGGGACTCGTTGCTACAGAGTGACGTTTTGATTAGGGAAGTTGACACTTAAGTCCAACCACTTGAAAAATATGTCAGCGTAGTGACGTCACGACAGTGACGTGTTGGGACATTGTGATGTACGCAGGGATGTCTCCTCTTTCTGGTCACGTGGAGCTCCATGGCCTAGCAAGCATCATTTGTTGTGTCTTGTCTTCTGGGCATAGCAGAGTCAATGACATAGTGTCATAGAATAGACGGTGGTTTATCTTGAAATGTAGAGCGTGACCTACATGCATATGAATGACATGCCGTTTTCACCCGAAATATGGGTTTTCATCGTTTTCTTTCACCTTATTACGCGATCAAATGATACTTTCCTCTAAAAATGTTTGTGTAATCACACGCAATAAATACAACTATCTTTGGGTCAGAGATTTCACGAAACGCTCACCGTTACAGCCGGCTAATCACAGTTTAGATAACAAGAGTAGGAGGGGATAGGTCATCTCTGCGGGGCATTGTCCAACCAGAAGATTTGGTGGGTGAAAACGTCAGGTGATTCAAATGAAAGTAGGTCACGCTCTACGTTTCAGGATAAACCACCGCCTAGCCTATGACAATAGCACTTCCTGTGCATAGCAACTTTGGACATGTCGTATCGGGCTTGGAGGAAGGGAGTTTTTTTCTCAGCCGCTTGTACATGTACATGCAAGGAGTTCCACGCTGTACATGCAGGGAGTTCCACGCTGTACATGCAGGGAGTTAGACGCTGTACATGCAAGGAGTTCCACGCTGTACATGCAAGAAGTTATACGCTATATGCACAGGGAGTTTGACGCTGTACTTGCAGGGAGTTAGACACTGTACATGCAGGGAGTTAGACGCTGTACATGTACATGCAGGGAATTAGACGCTGTACATGCAAGGAATTCCACGCTACACATGCAGGGAGTTAGACGCTGTACATGCCAGGAGTTCCACGCCGTACGTGCAGGGAGTTTGACACTGTACATGCAGGGAGTGGGGGTGTGGTGTGGGGGAGAAAGAGGGAAATGGGGGAGGGGGAAGCCGATTGGGGGGTGAGGGGTAGGTTTGGTGAAAGTGTGTGTGGAATAGAAAAAGAGGAGTGCGAGTGGGGAAACACAGGGGGATAAGGAGACAAAGGGGGAGGGGAAGAATAGAAGGAGTGTGCAAAGGTATGAGCCTGGGTGGACTTGGGACGCTGTGTTTTACGTCAGTCAGTTGCACTCCCTGTCTATAGTTAACTCTTATCAGACAGTAAGTTGTCTTGGTACTACTGCCCAGTGTCTCAGTTTCAAATCAGTCAAACACGGATTTTTCTTTTCTAGTTGCACTTTGACTTACTTTTCTAGAAATGTCAACGAGATTCTCCCAAGGTACAAAAACGTGCACAAAGACTCACACGCTCGCGCGCGCACACACACGCATGCACAAACATATATTGTGCACACATGCACGTACGCACACACACACACACACACACACCACACACACACACACACACACACACACACACACACACACGCACACAACCCTACTGCTTGTTCTATTCACTGTCGTCATACCACACGTTTCACACTAACGCGCTCTAGCGTGCGTCATTGTGACAGCAACTTGCGGGTTGCAGTAGTGGAGCAAGAGCATCAGTAAAGCTTTGCGACTGGAATATATTTTTGTCTATAATTCCGCTTTAATCACAGACAAGAGCCCCGACCCAGCCTCGGCAGATTTCATGGGGGAACCCAAAATGCACGGACAGAGATTATGTCGCAGTCAAAAGCTTTCGCGGCATATCGGTCCTTGAAGTTATAGGCAAACCTTGGAATTTAGTCCCGACTACGCGCTGAAGTCTCGCCTCATGCATACGGTCCCTGGGGATTCATTTGAAAAGCTTGATGTAGACGCTACGTCAGTCAAGCTTCTCTTACATACGCACTTGCAGACTGCACAGATGTAATGACTTCGCTTGAGACACAAGGTCCCTGAAGATTCAGCTGGAATGTTTGATGGAGACTTCACAACATGCAGGCTTTTCTCTCACTTGTGCATACATAGAATGCACAGATATAATGATATTAGCATGACACATGTGGTCCTTGAATTTGCAGGTTCATATCTACGCTTGCCGTCACGTCAAGTTTATGTCTTACTTACCATACACAGACTGCATAGAGAAAATGCTATTAGATGACACATGTGCTCCTTGAAGGTGCAGTATCAGATTCTACGCTTGCCGTCACGTGAAGCTTATGTCTTGCTTACGCATACACAGATTGCATGGCTTCGATATTTGCATGACATAATAAGGTTCCTGACGATTCATCTGGAACGTTAAAGGTAGACGTCACGGCAAGCTTATGTCTGCCTTAAGCACACAGAGACTGCATGGTTAAATGGTATTAGCACGACACGACGTCTGAGCAAGAGAGAGATCACGATCCCATCATGCCAGCATCCATGCAGAGAGAGAGAGACAGACAGACAGACAGACAGACAGACAGACAGACAGACAGACAGACAGACAGACAGACAGACAGACAGACAGACAGAGAGAGAGAGAGAGAGAGAGAGAGAGAGAGAGAGAGAGAGAGAGAGACAGAGAGAGAGAGCGAGCGAGCGAGAGAGAGAGAGAGAGAGAGAGAGAGAGAGAGAGAGACAGACAGACGACGGTTCCATTAAGCCAGCATCCATGCCTGATTGAGAAGTAAAGTCTTCCTGATCCGGGCCACATTTACACATGCATAGCCTGACGGCGCGTGCTGTAGACAGTGTGACAAGGACGTTCAGTTTGTCAGCTAGGGCGAGTTTCGCAGGACTAGGATAGGCTAGCAAAGGCAATCGAAAATGCGTTTCCAGTCTTTATTTAGAAGTATCACTGTAATCACGCAAGAGTCGATATTAACATTGGGACGAAAAAGCAGACAGTGTCTGGTTTTCGAAACGGATTTATAATGAAAGCTGCCTGGCTGGACGTTGAGTGTCATTACAGCGATTACTAGTATTAAATATATATAAAAGAAGCAGAAACGCCTTTTCGATTGCTTTTGCTAGCGTATCACAGTCCTGGGAAGCCCGCCTCAACATTCGTGGAGATCACACATCAATGTGCTGTGCCCCGAACTGAGGGACGAGGCTTTGGCTTCGGGGTACAAGTACAGTGAAACATCACTTTACCATCACTTCGGCATTACGACCATATCATAATCACGACTACTTTTTGACAGTCCCCAAAATATTTCTATCTTTTTGATGTCTAAAATTCTTAGAATTACGACCACCTCGAAATTTATTTTTACGACCACCTCTTTCAGTCCCCAAAACCAACCGTAGCCTCACAATTACCACCAGTGATCACGCCAAGTGAAGATTTTAAGAATAGTTTGTGAGCGTTACAGTAGATTGAGTATTGTCGTGGTTGGAAGACTGAACTCAGTTACAATGGCGTCTACAGTGCAAACGGAGTGTAAGCACTGGTTAAAGAAACCTAAAAAATTAATATGCTCATCACTTTCCCTCGAAAATTGCAACTCGATGTTATAAATTGATACTCATGTTACAGCCATAACTGTATTTGCATTTGTTCTCATACTGTTAACATCAGTACCGGATTTATCACTGCTGGTAGGATTAAACTTGCGATTTGTGGACTGGACCATCCAATTGAGTTGCATTGCTTGCTATTTTGCAAATGGCAGCGCGCATTTATTGCAGCAGAAAGTTGAACTTACCAGGGCCAGAGACAACTTGCTGAACAGTTTGACGATGGCAAGACACAAGTGCAGTGCATTCTCAAGCGCAATGCTAAGTGTCATTTTCACTTTTGGTATCGACTGCTTGAAAAAATATGTAACATTTGTTTCCTTCACTTTGACGAACACAATGTCGAGATCCTTGGACCAAAGGGTCAAGTTGCAGAGTTACGACCACTGTGAAGTAGTCCCAGAGGAAGTGGTAACGCTGAGGTTTCACTTTACACGGCCTGGCCTGGTGGGGCTTGCTGACTGTGAGTACAGCGTTCAAAGCCAAGGCGGTCCTCACGCTGCATCCTTCAGCAAGGCGTGCATTGCTTTGACCCATCCAGGAGTACACTTAGGCACCTGTGGGGGCTGAGGCGGGAAACTGAAAGATGCTAGGTCCGTTCATCGCCAGCCTTGTCATAGACATGAACTCCTGAGGCAGTGGAGATAGGATCAGTGTTGCAAGTACGGCAGCCCGATGAGCAAGGGGAAGAGAGCGTGGTTTGTACACTTCCAGTAAAAAACAGTTCAGGCCAAGTAGAAACATGCTGCAATACCTTAAACACCATTAACCTCTTGTCAGAATAGTTCTTCATCCGTCTTCTCGCTGGTAGCACTGAGTACATTCAGGTTTTGCAACTTTTGTAAGTTGTAAATATGACCATTTGAAAATATTAGGAGCGGAGTGAATGTTTACGATGACACACTCTTCATTCAATAATTAGAATAAACTGAAACAAAACAACAAATCCATTGAATCTGAATAGCGTAACCAAATGTCGGTCTATGACTCCGGTTGTTTCGAATTTTTGTAGAGCGTAAGATTTCAAAGTAATTGCATTTACTTGGGAATGGGACGTCTTTCGTGATGAAGTCGAACACGTGACAAATGGATCCATGACAGACAACGACGGTATGGTAATAATAAAGGGTGGATGACCAAGCGGACAGACGGTTCTTGTAAGACGAGAATGTCTGTAAGCTATCGTTACACAACGGGTCTCATTTTCCGCTGGAAGCGAGAGGGCCAAGAATTTCCATAATGCAAGTCGTCGATCGTGTGGGGAGAACTTATCGGATGCATGTAGATGAGGACAAGACCTCTCCAAAGACAGACGACCCATACTTCCGTTCCAAAGTACGCCTGATCTACAGACAGCTGCTGCCGTCACCCCCACACAGCGTGACCAGCACTGGGGACTCAGGGACTCAGAACAGGCGCGCTCGCAGCCCTGTAGCCATCCTGATGATGAGGGTCCTGGTATGGCGGCTCCACAGAGGCCCGCTACTGACAAGATAAACAGCACAGACCTTCTGAGAACCCTGTGGCATCGTCTTTTGACTGAGGAACGCAGGGACGAGAGCTGGGTCGCGATATCTCCACAGGTCTGCATGCCACTCTCCTCCTGAAGAAGGAGCTGCAGAACCAGATAGTGTCAGTGACGATGAAGACGTCAAGCCTTAGCATTTTAAATCAAGCTTGAGTCTTCTTTTTATGAAGAAGAAGAAAGAGGAGGAGGAGGAGGAGGAGGAGGAGGAGGAGGAGGAGGAGGAGGAGGAGGAGGAGGAGGAGGAGGAGGAGGAGGAGGAGGAGGAGTAGGAGGAGGAGGAGGAGATGATGATGATGATGATGATGATGATGATGATGATGATGATGATGATGATGATGATGATGATGATGATGATGATGATGATGATGATGATGATGATGATGATGATGATGATGGGAAGGGGGAGGATAAAGGAGAGGGGAAGGGGGAGGAGGAGGAGGAGGGAGAAGGAGAGGGAGAGGGAGAGGGGGGGGGAGGGGGAGGGAGAGGGGAGATGGGGAGAGGGGAGGGGGAGGGAGAGGGAGATGGGGAGGGGGAGGGGGAGGGGGAGGGGGGGAGAGGGAGATGGGGGGAGAGGGGGAGGGAGAGGGGGAGGGGGAGGGAGAGGGAGATGGGGAGGGGGAGGGGGAGGGGGAGGGGGATCACCATCACCATCATCGTTGTCCTCGTAGTCAGCATCACCACCCTCATGGACTCACAGTGAGAGGGTCTGTTGAACTTGTGAATCTGTACATGTACGTCATCGACGTCGCCATCATCATGGAGTCAAAGAGAAGTCTGAACAGCGTATGCATGTGTCGCCCCAAGTCTTGTCACCAACAAGCAGACAGGAAGTAGCCGAACGCATGACGCGGAGCTTGGCACATGAACGAAACCTTGGAGAACGAGAGGGTTTCAACGGTGTTCGGAATGAAAAGCTTTGCGAGAAACCAAATCTAGATTAGCCTCTTACACGAAAATTATGGTTTATGAAAATTTCCCTCAGAAGATCAGTCTATTTATCATACTTTGAACTGAATCAGGTAGTACAAAATATTGTGTGACTGCCTACAGGTTAAATCCTGTCCCAATTTTCAAACCCTTCTTATCTCAAGTCCTGAGGAATTACGTAACTGTTTCTTCTATCATTGTCATGTGCTGCTACTGTATCCTTCAGAACCGTCGATAGTACAGCGCGAACAGTATATTTCGATTGACACACTATGTATATGTATATATAGACGCATCTCACTTCATGCGGAGACTGTGCACTCAAAGGCAATACTTGGACAAACACCGCCCACCCTCCCCCCCCCCCCCCCCCCCCCCCCCCCCCCCCCCCCTCCCACCAGCCATCTTTGGGGATGCAAGCAATGCCTCTGTTTCCATACAGAACTTCTGCCAAATGGACAATTATGGATTGTTGTACTTCTTGTTTGTTTGTTTGTTTGGTTTTTGGTCATAATTTCAAAATTGCACTGATTCATCATGTACCCATTCCAAAAAAAGAACACAACCCCTGTCAAAGATGCAGCGAAAGACATAGCAGTAAGGAAGAGCCATGATGGTTTAGCATGGGCTAAATGTGCTAGATATCATTTGCCAGACCAGGGACCTCCGAACGTGGAGAATATTGCGTGTGGGTGCGGCCGTCTAGCCGGCGCCGTGTTCAGGCAGCCATCATCACTTAGTAGACACTTCCGGTAGCTCTTGGCGCTGCTTGGGGCCTGTAGCAGCCAAAAGTTACTCCCGGCCAAAAGTTACTCCGGAAGTCATCGCAGAGTTATCTGCTCGGCTTTTTCTTTATGCGATTTACCGCTCCTGCACCTGTTCTTTGCATGGAATATATCCCGACAAACGACGCATTAGTTTCTTTACGAGTTTTTGTGTTTTTGGTGCATTTGTGTAGTTTAACACATAATATAGAGTTCAAAAAAGTTTTTCCCCGTGCAAAGCCGTCTCCGCTGCCGGAAATGATATGGGAGTCACCTCCCTGTAGTCTATTTGTAGTCTGGTTTTATAAAACGCGACCGTTGACTGACTTGGCACGCCCGGGGAGTTATGCTAAGATCCGGCCGCGTTAATATATCTGCGTTTTGTGACAAACGTCTTGCTCGGCGGTACTGTACTCCATGCACCTTAACGGTGCGCGTGATTTGGGTGTAATCTTAAGCTAAACGACGTTTATTGGCGCTGCTGAAATGGTCGAAGTCGGAAACATTCGGAACGTCGTTTAGCTTAAGATTACACCCGAATCACGCGCACCGTTAAGGTGCATGGAGTACAGTACCGCCGAGCAAGACGTTTGTCACAAAACGCAGATATATTAACGCGGCCGGATCTTAGCATAACTCCCCGGGCGTGCCAAGTCAGTCAACGGTCGCGTTTTATAAAACCAGACTACAAATAGACTACAGGGAGGTGACTCCCATATCATTTCCGGCAGCGGAGACGGCTTTGCACGGGGAAAAACTTTTTTGAACTCTATATTATGTGTTAAACTACACAAATGCACCAAAAACACAAAAACTCGTAAAGAAACTAATGCGTCGTTTGTCGGGATATATTCCATGCAAAGAACAGGTGCAGGAGCGGTAAATCGCATAAAGAAAAAGCCGAGCAGATAACTCTGCGATGACTTCCGGAGTAACTTTTGGCCGGGAGTAACTTTTGGCTGCTACAGGGCCTGTAGCGGCCAAAACAGTAACCGGAAGTCATCGCAGAGTTATCTGCTCGGCTCTCTCTTTATGCGATTTACCGCTCCTGCACCTGTTCTTCGCATGGAATATATCCCGACAAACGACGCATTAGTTGCTTTACGAGTTTTTGTGTTTTGGTGCATTTGTGTCGTTTAACACATAATGTAGCGTTCAAAAAAGTTTTTTCCCGTGCAAAGCCGTCTCCCCTGCTGGAAATAATATGGGAGTCACCTCCCTGTAGTCTATTTTTGGTCTGGTTTTATAAAACGCGACCGTTGACTGACTTGGCACGCCCGGGGAGTTATGCTAAGATCCGGCCGCGTTAATATATCTTCGTTTTGTGACAAACGTCTTGCTCGGCGGTACTGTACTCCATGCACCTTAACGGTGCGCGTGATTCGGGTGTAATCTTAAGCTAAACGACGTTCCGAATGTTTCCGACTTCGACCATTTCAGCAGCGCCAATAAACGTCGTTTAGCTTAAGATTACACCCGAATCACGCGGACCGTTAAGGTGCATGGAGTACAGTACCGCCGAGCAAGACGTTTGTCACAAAACGCAGATATATTAACGCGGCCGGATCTTAGCATAACTCCCCGGGCGTGCGAATTCAGTCAGGCGGAGTGGCGGGTGCCGTCTCTTTTTAGAGTTGAATTCTCGGCACGTCCCGAGCAGATAACTCTGCGATGACTTCCTGATTAACTTTTGGCCGCTACAGGGCCGCCCGTGGTGGAGCTACTGGAGCAGGCCCGTGGGGGAGCTACTGGAGCAGGCCCGTGGGGGAGCTACTGGAGCAGGCCCGTGGTGGAGCTACTGGAGCAGGCCCGTGGTGGAGCTACTGGAGCAGGCCCGTGGTGGAGCTACTGGAGCAGGCCCGTGGTGGAGCTACTGGAGCAGGCCCGTGGTGGAGCTACTGGAGCAGGCCCGTGGTGGAGCTACTGGAGCAGGCCCGTGGTGGAGCTACTGGAGCAGGCCCGTGGTGGAGCTACTGGAGCAGGCCCGTGGTGGAGCTACTGGAGCAGGCCCGTGGTGGAGCTACTGGAGCAGGCCCGTGGTGGAGCTACTGGAGCAGGCCCGTGGTGGAGCTACTGGAGCAGGCCCGTGGTGGAGCTACTGGAGCAGGCCCGTGGTGGAGCTACTGGAGCAGGCCCGTGGTGGAGCTACTGGAGCAGGCCCGTGGTGGAGCTACTGGAGCAGGCCCGTGGGGGAGCTACTGGAGCAGGCCCGTGGGGGAGCTACTGGAGCAGGCCCGTGGGGGAGCTACTGGAGCAGGCCCGTGGGGGAGCTACTGGAGCAGGCCCCGAAAGCTCCATGACCACGGGTTCCAGCTGAAGAGAGGGGTGTCCAGCGGCAACGGCCGTGTATTTTTAGTAACGACCTATCACCCACGCCCGCCTCAGAAGCACCGTATATTTTACCTCTCTAATGAACGTCCCACTGGTTCAACTCGGTACTAGCACCTGATGACAGGCATCACTACAGACAGGCAGGACACACAAACAAGTACCTACACCATCTCTACTCCCTGGGGAGAATTCCAAGTTATCGCTGGTTCTATGCTGCGCCAAGGCCTAATCTCACTGCAGTGTGTCTCCAATGTCCGCATGAGTTCCTGATTAGACCTCTGGGAGATGAGGATCAGTGTGAACGAAGCACCTTTCCCGATGATGCAAGCACTGGATACCAACATCATCCAACATTGCACCCAATGACCGCCAGCGTGACAAACGTAGCTAGTGGGCTAGAGCCCCGAATCCGCTGCTCTTTCTTTCCTGGAGATAAAGAGTGAGAGAGTGAGAGACAGATAGAGAGACAAATAGACAGACAGACAGACAGACAGACAGACAGACAGACAGACAGACAGACAGACAGACAGACAGACAGACAGACAGACAGACAGACAGACAGACAGACAGACAGACAGACAGACAGACAGACAGACAGACAGACAGACAGGCAGACAGACATACAGACAGACAGACAGACAGGCAGGCAGACAGACAGACAGACAGACAGACAGACAGACAGACAGACAGACAGACAGACAGACAGACAGACAGACAGACAGACAGACAGACAGTCAGACAAAGAGGTTTGCGCGCGCGCGTACACACACACTCACACACACACACATTCCTCTCCTCTCTCTTTTCTCCTCTCCTCTCTCTCTTCTCCTCTCCTCTCTCTTTTCTCCTCTCTCTCTCTCTTCTCCTCTCCTCTCTCTCCTCTCCTCTCTTCTCCTCTCCTCCCTCTCCTCAAAGATTATAGGTTACACAAAGATAGTTCATTAGCTCATTGTTGTGAGGGTCGAGACACTTGCGCCCCCAAGCGGGAAGGAATATGGGGAAGTAATCACACCGCTTAGAGACATGTAAAAGTGCTTGCTTGTCGACGCGTTTCTGATGCGTTCCGATCATGTTTGTGAATAAATTTACGATGTAATGTGTAATAAAATGATTTGCTGCAATAATGGGGGTGTTTTGGCTTTGTTTTTTGTAGCAGGCGTTGTGAAATCGAAATATTTGGTTCATCGAAATTGATCGTTCTGCGCATGTCCATATGAGCCTATAGTCCGTTTAAACATTGCTCTGTCAGTGGAGACAAAGATTAATCGTCTGCTAGCCACCTATGTACATACGGTGAGGTTTGTTTACTTATCTTCTGTGGGTTTTGTGCAGAAAGTATACGTTAAAACAGTCTAATATGACTATTTTCGATTAGTTTTTAATCTAATTCATATTTTTTCATGCTTTAACGCGGCCGGATCTTTGGCATAACTCCCCGGGCGTGCGAAGTCAGTAGCGTCTCCACCGACAGAGCAATGTTTAAACGGACTATAGGCTCACGCACATGCGCAGAAGCATCCATTTCGATGAACCAAATATTTCGATTTCACAACGCCTGCTACAAAAAACAAAGCCAAAACACCCCCATTATTGCAGCAAATCATTTTATTACCCATTACACCGTAAATTTATTCACAAACATGATCGGAACGCATCAGAAACGCGTCGACAAGCAAGCACTTTTACATGTCTCTAAGCGGTGTGATTACTTCCCCATATTCCTTCCCGCTTGGTGCGCTGCGTTTCCGAGCGTCTTGTAACTTTATATAGCAAAAGCTCGGCATGAGCTATCTTTGTGTAACCTATAATCTTTGCTCTCCTCTCCACCCTCGTCTCCCCCCGTCTCTCCCCCCCCCCCCCCTTCTCTCTCTCTCTCTCTCTCTCTCTCTCTCTCTCTCTCTCTCTCTCTCTCTCTCTCTCCAAACCACGCTTGCTGTTATTTTGGGCCGTACTACACTCCCCCAACTAGAAGGAATATGTCTGACTTGAAGTAGAACAGTCGAAAGGAAAACATCGACATTTTTCGTGCATTACATGTCAAGTCTTGCAGGAGCACACTGTGCCACCACTGCAATGCCTGCGTGCATCCATTGGCCATGTGAGTTTTGTTTTGCACTCTATGTTTTGCTAGACTCTCATTGCACACCATGACGCAAACACTCGTGACTGAGATAGCACGAAAGTCACCTGTGTAATATTTTGAGACGACCCCTCTGTCTACGGCCCGCGGCTGAGGGGGTTAGCAAGAATGCGAGTCAGTGTCGGCTGTCTGAGCTGGGAAATCTACTGACCTTCACTACCGGCCCAGTTAAACGTTTCCAGTGTTGCATGCTCTGATTGGCTGGCTTTCGGAGCGGTGTTTCGGCACTCTCGGCCCCCTCAATCTCCTTTAAGTAGTATACGTGTATACATGTACAGCCTTTCAACTGGTCAGTACCTTCCGAAAGCGGCAAATCCTCTACTACGAAGATCTACATGTAGAGTAGAAGAAAAATATGTTCATGTCGACTTCTCTTTCAGATGCTGCGATGAGGTCATGCACTGCATGCAGGTTGAAACAGACGTGGCTGTTCAGTAACATTGTGCAACGAGTCTGACCGCGATAACGCTTGCACTGTGTTGACAAAATCTGACAAGTTTGATACATTGTGGCAAACTTGCAGTGAAGACGATTCTCTAATGCTGTGGTAGTCCTCTAGAGAACGAAAACTTCTTAGAAAGTGGTGGCATGGTATAGTCCTGACACACAAAATATCTCCTTTAGAATTGGACGGCCTACAGAAGCTTGTAACACTTATTTGAAAGATTACTTATAAGTGTTTATCTTCAAAAGTCCAAACGCAAACATACGCGTGCGTTTATTCTTGTTGATATTTGTAACGCTTCTTAAACGGACAGAAAGTCGGCAGCTATAAAGGTCCCCTCAGATTATCCACTCGCGAAAGGCGAGAGGAGGAGGGAGGGAGGGAGGGAGAATAAAGGAAGAAAAAAAGAAAGGAAGAAAAAAGAAAAAAAGAAAAAAAGAAACAAAGAAAGAAAGAAACAAAGAAAGAAAGAAAGAGAGAGAGAATGAAAGAAAGAGAGCGAGAGAGAAAGAAAGAAAGAAAGAAAGAAAGAAAGAAAGAAAGAAAGAAAGAAAGAAAGAAAGAAAGAAAGAAAGAAAGAAAGAAAGTGTTGAGACTAAGTAATTCTACAACTCACTTCAAGATCTTGAAACGCCATAGTCCGTATCGACTGGTGCTAAGTGTATCATCGGTTTTTATTCGAGTGCAAATGGATCGTTGGATCGTCTTCAGCTACTTCAGTCGCGTACAAACGTTCGGGTTCATATTCAGTGGGTTAAGAACTTGCTGAATGATTTGTTCAGTACTGGAAGTAAGGAAAAGAGCCAAGCTCTTAATTCCGTGTCATTGTGCTAAAAAACAGTCCCAGCAGCTGCTTTGCTTTCCTTTGTGTCATTGCGAATATAGTAACAGAACAAAGTAAATCATGTTTGATTGCAGCATGGTACAGGCGTGGTTGCACCGGTGATCTACATAGTTACAGGTCAAGGTCACATGCAAGTAGGTCACGTCTCGTCTGTACCATCTGTGCAGTTTTCTCCGGTTTAAGTAAACAAGTGTTTGCTGGATATCTTTCCTTGAGTAATTCTTCAAGGCGACGTATACGGGAACTAGAAACTTACTAACCACAGAACACAGTTATGCATATTCACAAAAAATAGGCATTCCAAAAACCATTCTCTTAACCCCTGTCAGAAGTGACTCTGGCGCAGTTTGCAATGAATGCGTAATATACTTGACCCTTCGCAGTACTGCATTGCGTCAAAAATAGTGGATACTATTCTCCCCCACCCCCACGTTTTTTTATTTACAGAAATCATTCAGATGTCAAAACTTGTTTCTAATTCAGCACAAACATTTATTTTATCAAATAAACGCTTGTTTATTGCCTCAACAAGCGTAATTTGTGGGTTTTGAGCAGAATACATGTAGTCTCAAAACTACTTCAACGGCGTATGTCACGAAGCCTCTCGTGTGACTCTCATTTGAATATTCCGGCCGGAATCCTTCCATCACGTAATATGAGCTGTGCTAGAGACTCTTTCGCTGGCAGGTGAAATCTAGTGGACTAGAATGTCCAAGAACAGACATCACATGCGACAAATCAGTCTACGGATTAATCGACCAATAGATTGATCAAGCTAGAAAACGAGAGAGAGAGAGAGAGAGAGAGAGAGAGAGAGAGAGAGATGGGGAGACATACAGACTGATAAAATGATTTAAAAAGTGTAAAGAGAGGAAGAAAGGAGCCTCGGGATGGATCTATTAGTACAAAAATTGCTAAGAACAAAAAAAAATTCTAAAGAGCAAACAAACGGGTAAAAAGACGATAGAGAGGAACTGAAATAGTTTCCAGAAAGCCGAAAACATTCCTCTCTTAGTAGCCTCCTATTTACGTATCATGGAGAAATTTTCAACATTAGGTCTTGAAGAGTCACTGAGTAATCTTCCACTGCAGCACTAGCAACTCCATGTCACACAGCTATCTGCTTCCTCCAATGTAGTCCTACAGCTGTCTGCTTCCTCCAATGTAGTCCTACAGCTGTCTGCTTCCTCCAACGTAGTCCTACAGCTGTCTGCTTCCTCCAATGTAGTCCTACAGCTATCTGCTTCCTCCAATGTAGTCCTACAGCTGTCTGCTTCCTCCAACGTAGTCCTACAGCTGTCTGCTTCCTCCAATGTAGTCCTACAGCTGTCTGCTTCCTCCAACGTAGTCCTACAGCTGTCTGCTTCCTCCAATGTAGTACTGCAGCTGTCTGCTTCCTCCAGCTGTAGTCCTACAGCTGTCTGCTTCCTCCAATGTAGTACTGCAGCTATCTGCTTCCTCCAATGTAGTACTGCAGCTGTCTGCTTCCTCCAATGTAGTCCTACAGCTATCTGCTTCCTCCAATGTAGTACTGCCGCTGTCTGCTTCCTCCAATGTAGTACTGCAGCTGTCTGCTTCCTCCAATGTAGTCCTACAGCTGTCTGCTTCCTCTAATGTAGTCTACAGCTATCTGCTTCCTCCAATGTAGTCCTACAGCTGTCTGCTTCCTCCAATGTAGTACTGCAGCTATCTGCTTCCTCCAATGTAGTCCTACAGCTATCTGCTTCCTCCAACGTAGTCCTGCAGCTATCTGCTTCCTCCAATGTAGTCCTACAGCTGTCTGCTTCCTCCAATGTAGTCCTACAGCTATCTGCTTCCTCCAATGTAGTCCTACAGCTATCTGCTACCTCCAATTTAGTACTGCAGCTATCTGCTTCCTCCAATGTAGTTCTACAGCTATCTGCTTCCTCCAATGTAGTACTACAGCTATCTGCTTCCTCCAATGTAGTACTGCAGCTATCTGCTTCCTCCAATGTAGTCCTACAGCTATCTGCTTCCTCCAATGTAGTACTGCAGCTATCTGCTTCCTCCAATGTAGTCCTACAGCTATCTGCTTCCTCCAATGTAGTACTGCAGCTATCTGCTTCCTCCAATGTAGTCCTACAGCTATCTGCTTCCTCCAATGTAGTCCTACAGCTATCTGCTTCCTCCAATGTAGTACTGCAGCTATCTGCTTCCTCCAATGTAGTACTGCAGCTGTCTGCTTCCTCCAATGTAGTCCTACAGCTATCTGCTTCCTCCAACGTAGTCCTACAGCTATCTGCTTCCTCCAATGTAGTCCTACAGCTGTCTGCTTCCTCCAACGTAGTCCTACAGCTGTCTGCTTCCTCCAATGTAGTCCTACAGCTATCTGCTTCCTCCGATGTAGTTCTACAGCTATCTGCTTCCTCCAATGTAGTACTGCAGCTATCTGCTTCCTCCAATGTAGTTCTACAGCTATCTGCTTCCTCCAATGTAGTATTGCAGCTATCTACTTCTTCCAATGTAGTCCTACAGCTATCTGCTTCCTCCAACGTAGTCCTACAGCTATCTGCTTCCTCCAATGTAGTCCTACAGCTGTCTGCTTCCTTCAACGTAGTCCTACAGCTGTCTGCTTCCTCCAATGTAGTTCTACAGCTATCTGCTTCCTCCAATGTAGTACTGCAGCTATCTACTTCCTCCAATGTAGTCCTACAGCTGTCTGCTTCCTCCAATGTAGTTCTACAGCTGTCTGCTTCCTCCAATGTAGTTCTACAGCTATCTGCTTCCTCCAATGTAGTACTGCAGCTATCTGCTTCCTCCAATGTAGTTCTACAGCTGTCTGCTTTCTCCAATGTAGTACTGCAGCTATCTACTTCCTCCAATGTAGTCCTACAGCTGTCTGCTTCCTCCAATGTAGTTCTACAGCTGTCTGCTTCCTCCAATGTAGTTCTACAGCTGTCTGCTTCCTCCAACGTAGTCCTACAGCTGTCTGCTTCCTCCAACGTAGTCCTGCAGCTATCTGCTTCCTCCAACGTAGTCCTACAGCTATCTGCTTCCTCCAATGTAGTCCTGCAGCTATCTGCTTCCTCCAATGTAGTCCTGCAGCTTTCTGCTTCCTCCAACGTAGTCCTACAGCTGTCTGCTTCCTCCAACGTAGTCCTACAGCTATCTGCTTCCTCCAACGTAGTCCTGCAGCTATCTGCTTCCTCCAACGTAGTCCTGCAGCTATCTGCTTCTTCCAATGTAGTCCTACAGCTGTCTGCTTCCTCCAATGTAGTCCTACAGCTATTTGCTTCCTCCAATGTAGTTC
The DNA here is from genome assembly GCA_034096865.1 of Theodoxus fluviatilis. NCBI lineage: Eukaryota > Metazoa > Mollusca > Gastropoda > Cycloneritida > Neritidae > Theodoxus > Theodoxus fluviatilis. The sequence goes on from JAWQFJ010028466.1 coordinate 26,259, forward strand.
TACAGCTGTCTGCTTCCTCCAACGCAGTCCTGCAGCTATCTGCTTCCTCCAACGTAGTCCTACAGCTGTCTGCTTCCTCCAACGTAGTCCTACAGCTATCTGCTTCCTCCAACGTAGTCCTGCAGCTATCTGCTTCCTCCAACGTAGTCCTGCAGCTATCTGCTTCTTCCAATGTAGTCCTACAGCTGTCTGCTTCCTCCAATGTAGTCCTGCAGCTATCTGCTTCCTCCAATGTAGTTCTACAGCTGTCTGCTTCCTCCAACGTAGTCCTGCAGCTATCTGCTTCCTCCAATGTAGTCCTGCAGCTATCTGCTTCCTCCAATGTAGTCCTGCAGCTATCTGCTTCCTCCAACGTAGTCCTACAGCTGTCTGCTTCCTCCAACGTAGTCCTACAGCTATCTGCTTCCTCCAACGTAGTCCTGCAGCTGTCTGCTTCCTCCAACGTAGTCCAACAGCTATCTGCTTCCTCCAATGTAGTCCTACAGCTGTCTGCTTCCTCCAATGTAGTCCTACAGCTGTCTGCTTCCTACAACGTAGTCCTACAGCTATCTGCTTCCTCCAATGTAGTCCTACAGCTATCTGCTTCCTCCAATGTAGTCCTACAGCTGTCTGCTTCCTCCAATGTAGTCCTACAGCTGTCTGCTTCCTCCAATGTAGTCCTACACCTGTCTACTTCCTCCAACGTAGTCCTACAGCTGTCTGCTTCCTCCAATGTAGCTCTGTGAAGCGAACCACAACAACGACCTTGCCAAGGTGGAAAAAGTCTGTGACTTGGCAGGACAAACGTCAGGTAACACTCTTAGGCATTCCACACTTGCACCTGTTCAAGTAATGGAGTGACCACGTTGTGCACTCAAGGCCAGAGACACAACTGCATACACAGAAAGTAATTCAGTGAGGAAGACAACTACATACACAGAAAGTAACTGAGTGATGAAGACAACTACATTCATATAAAGGAATTGAGTGAGGAAGACAACTACATACACAGAAAGTAACTGAGTGATGAAGACAACTGCATACACAGAAAGTAACTGAGTAAGGAAGAAAACTACATATATACAGAATGAGTATATTTTTACCCCTGACCCATAGATAGGGGGAGAAGAGAAAACTTGTGTTGAGTAGGCCATCAGCCCGTCTCAAGAGTACAGGCTTGCTATAATGTTGACATTCTTGCAATAAGAATATGGGAGGGGGGGGGGGGGGGGGGGGGTGGAGGGGGTGGGGGGTGGGGTGTGGGGGGGTGGTACAAGAGATAAATGGAAGCAAAGATGGAAGGAAGGGAGAAACAAAAGTTTGTAGGGTCAGAAATGTGTGTATAAGCGGAATAATGGCTGAAGGGATCTGCGCATAGGAAAAGCTACCCTATTTGGTAGTAAAGTTTGCAGTTGTTTTTTCCCCCTAGTGACTTGTCATGTTAATCAAAGTCTCAGATTAAGTCACACCTTAATCCTCGATCACTAGGCCACTTGATCAATCTCTGATTGGCACCTGACAGAACTCACAACACGTTGGTAAAGTTACTTTGGTCATAGAACCAGAGAGCACTCCGAGAGCGCAAACCTTCACCAAAGAAGCCACAATTTAGCGCTGCTAGTGGTTCATGGAGGATCGCCTGCGATGCGGCCTGTCTAAATGAAGGCTCAATTCGTGAAGGTTAGTTTTTAATGCCTTCCGGTGGTTGAATAGACTAATGCACTTCCTTGGCCTGTATAGTTCAGGCAGCATGTTCTGCTCGCTAGGCCTGACGCTAGGAAGTTTAGTTCATTTTAGCCCCTACTAGCGGTCTCCAAGTATGGAACATGGTTGTAATTCCAAAACGAGATTTTAGATAACCGCCAAAATTGAACTCATAGTTCCTTGGGTGAAACTCTGACCATGCAGCAAATGTCATCAGAATATGTCGTGACCTTCTGGAACTATTTTGCACACAGAATAACGCACGCATGCAAGCACAAACCCACCGAACAAATTACCTTCTTGGCGGCGATAACGAGGACGAGGAAAAACACAGCTGATTAAAAAGGCGAAGTACCTTCACAAACGTGTTGTGTGTTCTGTTTGGCACTCGGTCCAAAGCAGACATAAGTTGGTAGATTGCTGGCACCTGTCAAGCAAAAAACTCCAACGCGTGCAGTTAGGTACCGGCACTACCTCCACTTCCTAGTGGAATATTCCGCCAGGATCATACTGACTCAAGACTGCATCCAAGGCGGGTAATCGCGCCGCCGCTTATAGCACAAGAGGTGATGGGAAGTAGGTCAGAATGCCTCAGGGCGTACCCTTACAAAACAAGCAACTGCTCTCGTAGGTATGTGGGGTGGGGGTGGGGGTGGGATGAGGTTTGGTGGGGAAGGGGGCAAGACGTCCAACGTCTAGCCTAAGGATTTACCTCTACAAACCGTGCAACGTTGAACACAGCAAGCAACAGCAAGCCAGTGCATGTGTCTTCAACCACTGGATGGGAGCTTCGTTATTCCAAAGGGAATGGAGATGAAGGGCGACGTCTAGTGACCAATGGACTTTGACACCACAACGAGAACTTTTCTTATTTCTAGGGATTCTTAGAATGTGAATAACATCTGACCAACTTTATATAGCCGTCAATCGGGAAGGGGGGGGGGGGGGGGGGGGGGGGCGGAGGGGATAGGGAGGGGGGGGTGAGAAGAACGAGGGAGGTGGGGGATGAAGGAGAAGGAAAAGGAGAAAATCCGTCAGCTAAAGAGTTGTCTAGCCAGCTTAATTAGCGACCATTCAACCAAGACTCACAACAGAACAGTCAAGGTCATCGGTCAACAGACATCTTTAGCAACAACACTGATACTAAGTCTACCGCCTCTCGCCTCTGGTCAAAATGCGTGTGCACTAGCAGCACTGCAATATGACACACGCCCTATCACAACATTCTGAAACTGTAATCCCAGCTTGGCACGGCGTTATTAGAGCAGTCTAAAATAAACAGTTAGGGCACCCCGTCAGCACGTCAGTCAGCCAGACTTGCTGGACATAAAACCTCAGGTCTTTACTTGGACAGACCCGATTTACGTCTAGCTTTTTCCATTGATGACGCCATCGAAGTAAATTGAGTACATGTACTCGGCCATCACGGCAGTTTGACATCAGCACAGCTACTCTAACTCCGCCAAGGACGGTCTCAAGCCTGGCTGCAAAAGGAGGAGAGTTGGGCGGGGGGCTAGCAACCCCACCCCGTAAAAAAGAGCTCGCTACAAAAACGCCAAAAACAGAAGAAACAGTCACCTTTATCCTGGGAGAGGAAGGTTCTTCATCGCGAAGACCTATGACGCTGTGTGCTGAAAGCCTAGAGGAAGCCACAAAGCCGACTACCCTTCTGTCAACCAGGAGAACCACCATCGGCACATGGAATGTCAGGAAAGACGGCACAGGTAGCCGCAGAAATGAGGAACAACAACTTGACCGTGTTAGGCATCAGCGAGACGCGGTGGACCCAAGCTGGGCAGAGACGACTGATGACAGGAGAGCTGTTGTTGTACTCCGGGCATGAAGAGAGCGACACACCCCACACACAGGGAGTAGGATTCATGCTGTCCAAGCAGGCACAGAGGGCACTGATTGGATGGGAGGCACACGGCCCCAGGATCATCACAGCATCCTTCCGTACAAAGAAGAGGAAGATCAAGATGAACATCGTCTAATGCAACGCGCCAACAAACGACAGTGAGGAAGAGGACAAGGACCAGTTCTACAGCAGACTGCAGAAGATCCTCGAGACCTTCCCGGACAAGGACGTCACCATCCTCATGGGAGATGTCAACGCCAAGATAGGATCAGACAATACCGGATATGAACAAGTCACGGGCACCCAGGCTCTAGGAGAAATGAACGAGAATGGGGAGAGGTTTGCGGATGTGTGCACTCAACAACCTGGTCATCGGAGGCAGCATCTTTCCTCATAAGCGGATCTACAAAAGTACATGGATATCACCGGACAACTTGACAGAGAACCAGATTGACCACGTCTGCATTAACAAGAAATTCAGAAGATCTCTGCAGGACGTCAGAGTGAGAAGAGAAGCAGACGTGGCGTCTGACCATCACCTGGTGGTGGCCAGACTGAAGTTGAAGCTCAAGAGGAACCAGACAGACGCGTCAGACAGAAGAGTCAAGTACAACATCGGACTCCTGAAATACCCAAAGAAAAAGGAACAGTTTAGTCTGGCGCTAAAGAACAAGTTTGAAGCACTTCAGGAACTTTTAGAAGAGGAGGAAGACAGTGTAGTCAACAGGTGGCAGAAAGTGAAAGAATCACTAAGATCATCTTGCCAGAGCGTAGTGGGTCCAAAAAAACACCGACAGGAATGATTGGATCACAGCAGAGACCTTCAGCAAGATAGAGGATAGGAAGAAGAAGAAGGCGGATGTCAACAACAGCAGAACAAGAACAGCAAAGGCCAAGGCACAAAGAGAATACGCAGAAGCCCACAGAGAAGTGAAGAAGAACATCAGGAAGGATAAAAGAGAGTACATGGACGGGCTGGCAGCCGAGGTGGAGCAGGCAGCGTTCAGCGGCAACATGAAACAGCTGTATGATATCACCAAGCGACTCTCAGGTAAGTTCAGCAGGCCAGAAAGACCCGTCAAAGACAAGCAGGGGAATACCATCAACAGCATAGACCAGCAGCTGAACATATGGGCCAATCACTTTGAGGAACTCCTGAATAGACCTGCACCCCCGAACCCACCAACCATCGAACCACCAGACACGGATCTCCCTATCAGCTGCGAGAAGCCGACCAGAGAAGAGATCAGGAAGGCCATCACCCTGATGAAGAACGGGAAAGTGGCGGGTCCTGACGACATTCCAGCAGAGGCACTGAAAGCAGACCTGGATGCGTCAGTGGAGATGCTGTACCCACTCTTCGAGAGAATCTGGGAAGAAGAAAACGTACCGGCATACTGGAAAGAGGGTTACCTGATCAAGCTTCCCAAGAAAGGTGACCTCAGCACCTGTGACAACTACAGAGGCATCACACTCCTATATGTGCCTGGCAAGGTCTTCAATCGGGTCCTCTTGGAGAGGATGAAGGATATCGTCGATCCACAGCTGCGAGACGAGCAGGCAGGCTTCCGGAAGAATAGATCCTGCACGGACCAGATTGCAACCCTCCGCATTATAGTCGAGCAGTCCCTGGAGTGGAACACGCCGTTGTACATCAACTTCGTCGACTATGAGAAGGCGTTTGATAGTGTGGATCGAGAGGCCCTCTGGAAGCTCCTTCGGCACTATGGCATCCCAGCCAAGATGGTCAACCTCATACGGAACTCCTACGAAGGCATGTCATGCAGAGTTATCCATGGAGGGCAGCTTACAGACAGCTTCCAGGTGCGAACCGGAGTCCGACAAGGATGCTTGTTGTCACCGTTCCTCTTCCTTCTCGCCATCGATTGGATTATGAAGGAATCCACCAGCGAAAGAAGGAACGGAATCCAGTGGACCCTGTGGACCCAGCTTGATGATCTAGACTTTGCCGACGACCTCGCTCTCCTCTCCCATAGCCGACAGCAGATGCAGGAGAAGACGGACATCCTGGCAGCCACGTCGACACAGGTTGGCCTCAACATCCACAAGGACAAGACTAAGATCCTGAAGACCAACTCCACCAGTACCGAACCAGTCACCCTAAATGGAAGTCCCCTGGAAGAAGTCCTTCACCTACCTGGGTAGCATCATCAACCAGGAGGGAGGCACAGATGCAGATGTCAAGGCAAGGATCGGCAAAGCAAGGGCCGCCTTCATCCAGCTCAAGAACATCTGGTCTTCCAGAGAGCTGTCTTTGACCACCAAGATCCGATTGTTCAACTCCAACGTCAAGTCGGTCTTACTGTATGGAGCGGAGACCTGGAGGACGACCAAGACCACCATCAGGAAAGTCCAGACCTTCATCAACAGCTGCCTCAGAAGGATTCTTCGTATCCGCTGGCCCGACACCATCAGCAACGCCAACCTTTGGGAAAGGACCCGCCAACTTCCTGCAGAAAAAGAAATCAGGAAGAGACGATGGGGCTGGATAGGGCACACCCTACGGAAACCGCCTACCAACATCACCAGGCAGGCGCTGAGATGGAATCCCCAGGGAAAGCGGAAGAGAGGCCGTCCAAGAAACATCTGGCGGCGTGACCTTCAGGCTGACACCGATAAGATGGGCTACACCTGGAACCACTATAGAGGATGGCCCAGGACAGAGGACTGTGGAGAGCTGTGGTTGGCGGCCCATACCCTGCTAGGGTCGACGGGCAGTAAGTACAACTACTCCACGGTAGCCTCACTGTGCTAGTGGGTAGTCGTGTAATGAAACGCCCCCCCCCCCCCCCCCCCTCTCTCTCTCTCTCACACATCACACTCTACAACCACACCGTGCTTTGCGTTGGGGTGGGATGGATGGAGTTTTACGGCCTATCAGCCTTTTTATACTATGTAAGGCCAATAAGAACGAAAAGCACTAGAGTAGTTCCAAGTAAGCGAAATTCAAGTCACGACGTCCCCATTAATTCGCCTCTTATGAATCGTGTAGGGAGACACAGTGGGTCTATTCTTTTAACCCCCAACCAACAGGGGGAGTGTTTTGCAAGTGTGGTCAGGAAAGAATTAAAAATACCCTGCTCCTAGCCGACCCCCCCACCCACCCCCCTTCGATCCCGACCCCACCACACCCTCAGTCCCGGTATTATCATCCGTATCTTTTCATCTAATCCCGGTATTATCATCCATTCTTCCCCCCATCAGGACGCCATACACACAGTAAAACGTGCATGCTGGATATGCTTGTTACCGATTTAAGAAAATTTCGGATTAGTATACTTTGCCCCGACTCGGCAGTAGCATCAAAGATTATAACTTATAATCTTTGGTAGCATGAACTAGAGAAATTGAACATGCCCGTACACAAGCACGCGCGCTCGCACTCACACAGTCTCGCGCGCATGAATACACACACATACACACACACATGCATGCACTCCAACATGCGTCTCACTCTCGTTACACTTCCACATTAACTCATGTTCAGAGTTAGTGCACATTCAGCATGCGCACACACAATATATCTGGGCCTACTTTTGCATCATATCAAGGCAATATGTACACATACGTTATTGCACATAATTATGCGCACACAGCATGTACGCACGCGCTTGCACACACGAACGCACGCACGCAGGCACCACTCATTCCTCATTTGCCCAGCCCTGGCAGTGAATGTAAACAAGAAACGTACGGCTGTAGATCAACACGGGGCAGTCAGTGTGACCTGGGGTTAGGAGGTGAGGGTTGGATTGGGGTGAGGGTGAGGTGGAATTGGGGTGGGAGTGAGGTGGGATTGAGGTGGGTTATGGGTGGGAGTGAGGTGGGAGTGGGGTGGGAGTGAGGTGGGATTGGGGTGGGAGTGAGGTGGGATTGAGGTGGGTTATGGGTGGAATTGGGGTGGGAGTGAGGTGGGAGTGAGGTGGGATTGGGGTGGGAGTGAGGTGGGAGTGGGGTGGGAGTGAGGTGGGATTGGGGTGGGAGTGAGGTGGGAGTGAGGTGGGATTGAGGTGGGTTATGGGTGGGAGTGGGGTGGGAGTGAGGTGGGAGTGATGTGGAATTGGGGTGGGAGTGAGGTGGGAGTGAGGTGGGTTTGGGGTGGGAGTGAGGTGGGTTTGGGGTGGGAGTGAGGTGGGAGTGGGGTGGGAGTGAGGTGGGAGTGAAGTGGAATTGGGGTTGGAGTGAGGTGCGAGTGAGGTGGGATTGGAGTGGGAGTGAGGTGGGTTTGGGGTGGGAGTGAGGTGGGAGTGGGGTGGGAGTGAAGTGGAATTGGGGTTGGAGTGAGGTGCGAGTGAGGTGGGTTTGGGGTGGGAGTGAGGTGGGTTTGGGGTGGGAGTGAGGTGGGAGTGGGGTGGGAGTGAGGTGGGAGTGAAGTGGAATTGGGGTGGGAGTGAGGTGCGAGTGAGGTGGGATTGGAGTGGGAGTGAGGTGGGATTAGGTTTGATTGGGGTGGGAGTGAGGTGGCAATGGGGTGGGAGTGAGGTGAGGTTGGGGTGGGGGTGAGGTGGCATTGGGGTGGGAGTGAGGTGGGATTGGGGTGGGAGTGAGGTGGGATTGGGGTGGGAGTGAGGTGGGATTGGGGTGGGAGTGAGGTGGCATTGGGGTGGGAGTGAGGTGAGGTTGGGGTGGGGGTGAGGTGGCATTGGGGTGGAAGTGAGGTGGGGTAAGGTTAGGGGTGAGGTGGGGTAAGGGTGAGGTGGGAGTGGGAGTGAGGGTGAGGTGGGGTGAGGGTGGGGAGTGAGGGTGGGGGGTGAGGGTGAGGTGGGATTGGGGTGGAGGTGAGGTGGGGTTGGAGGGACGAGGAGGGGAACACAGCAGGTTGGCAGACAGGTTATACAGACAAGCACACAGATGGGTATAGAGACAGGCAGGTAGAAAGGGGTCAGAAGATGGAAAGGAAGGTAGGTAGGTAGGTACGTAGGTAAGCAGGTAGGTTGGTAGGTGAGCAGGTAGGTCCGTACGTACGTAAATAGGGTGGTATGTCGGTGCAAAGTGAGCATGCATGCTCAGGAGTAGACAGGTAGGACGGCAAAAAGTGCTACAGGTGAGTAGACAAGTTGGCTAATAGATACAGCCAAGTTCATACGATAAAGCAAGTTGGCAAGTAGCAGGCCAACGTGCGGGAAATTCAAGGAATCTGTTTTACACACAGACTTTTCGTCAGTGTCCCAGTCTCGAACCACGATGGAGGACAATTACTACCCGGTGATTGGGCCACCAGATGCATCCTCTACCATCCCCAGTGGCGCACACAGGCAGGATCCAGACAGGATCCAGAGCCATTTTCACTCCCAGGAGCAAATTTCCAGCACCACGGGCTTGTGACATGTAGATTTAGATGATGGGTGTATTAAGTACATGTACAAGTCTGTTGGTTTTCTGGAAAGAGGAGCATCAACGGAGCTCACCAGTCTGCTTGATGACAACTCCTGAATTATTGCACCCTTCATCACATCATCCTCTCGCTCAACATAATCAATAAGTTGTGGTCACGGTAACCCGATCGATCTTATATTTTTCTGACAACCTTAACTTTCTTAGGATTGTGTGTGTGTGTGTGTGTGTGTGTGAGTGTGTGTGTGTGTGTGTGTGTGTGTGTGTGTGTGTGTGTGTGTGTGTGTGTGTGAGAGAGAGAGAGAGAGAGAGAGAGAGAGAGAGAGAGAGAGAGAGAGAGAGACTGACGGTGAACAACAGACTACAAGCTGTCCGTCCCATCTTCCCTGCTCTATGAGCACATGGGGAATCCACTTTTTACGTATCAGAAGGCGTGTTCAGTAAAAGAGACTTGATTATGTTCAATCTGGCCACTTTAAAACAAAAATGTAGAATTTGAAACAGGTTCAGACCGACCTACGGACCTTACCTTTAGTGTGTGCCCATGTTACGGCAACCACAACCCTATTCTCCCCCCCCCCCCCAACAGGCAAGAAGAGTACTACATCACAGCATTATCTGCTGGGCTTCGGCCGGAGTGAATACGTAAATTTATACGATAACGTTAGCGAGAGGCAGAACTATGTGTAGCTAGGGACGCAGGTGGGGAGGTAGACCAGACAGTCAGAACTAGGGCTTGAGGCAGAGCTAAAGCGAAACAACCCGAGCCGGATTTAGCGAGACCCACAGGCACACGCTTGCTGTGTGAACATGAACACGAGGTTGCCATCTACCCATGTCGACTCACGACTGGCTCAGACGTCCCACAAACGTGAATGCAACGTTGCCTGGTTATTTCGCAAACGTTCGCGCCGTTCACAGCTGTGATTGTCCCCAGTCACGTGGCTGTTCCGCAATCGAGGGAGCCTGCCTTGCTCCTTCACCTGTTGGCATCGCTTTGTAAACTTAACTCGGTCTTAGGCTACCTTGAAAAATTATGATTTTCTCAAAATTATGAGTTTTGAGAGGACCCCAGTTTTAGACGCCACAAAGTCTCAGCTATGCATGGATGTAAACAATAAACTTGTCAAAGTGGCGGAAAATGATGAAAATTGTCATTTATTATGCATGGTATAAACATTTCTTGTGCTGTCAAATCAGCTGATGACCTAATTAATATTCAGTAACTCATAACTTCCCTATTTTTCATCATAGAAACATAATTCTTTCACCAAATTGCTCCATTTTCATCACAGTTTTATGTTTGAAACGATCCCTATAGTTTTCTATGGATGAATTTCATTGGATGATCAGAGTATTATAATGAGCTGAAGGGTCTTATAAGCCAATCAGCGCACAGTTAACAGTGACATTTGGCTGGTGTCAACTTCCGCTTTTCGCGCGCTGTGTGAACGCTGCAACTGCCGAGTCTATTTGAACGCAGAGTGCAAGATGACGATTAAGAGGAAGTTTGCGAGTGTGCTGAGAAGAAAGAGGCGATTCATGGGGAATCAGTTCGTAGGGAAAGACTGTGGTGGTGAGAGGAAGTTATCCGAGATGGGGTGAGGCGGAGTCCAAGCTGGAGCAGGCTTGCCAAGTATCGGTGGCGAGTCTGCGCAGGGTAGTGACACTGACGCTAGTCGCTACTGACAGGGCTGGGCATAGTGACAACAATATTGCCGAGGCAAATAGCAACAATAAAGTTTGCGGGAGTGCATCTGCTCAGAAACTTGCCTCTTGTGAAGATGCATCAACCTCATTGTGTGATCGTGAGTATGGCTATGCATTTGTAGACTTGGACGTGTTGTTTTCGTCCGTGAAGGAGTTGTTGTCATGTACAGAATGCCAGGGGAGGGAAAGATAAAAACTTTCTCAGCATTTATGAACATGCCAAAGGCTATGACCAATGCAGCATACAGGAATCAAGTGAATGCTCTGAAAGTATCAGCTTCTGCACTTTGTCAGCGTAGTATGGCTGAAGCTGCCAAAGAAATTCATTTGTCTGCTGACACTGAGCAACATGTTGTGGAGACTGCAGTGTCTGTGGATGGTACATGGCAGGGGAGGGGACACTCCTCCCTAAATGGTGTGGTTTCTGCCATCCACATGCCAGAAGAGACAAATGCTGCAGGGAAAGTTCTTGACTTTGCAGTTCTGACAGTAAAGAAAGAGTAGAGGTGTCTAGAAGGCAAGCAGCAGCCTCAGGGAAGCAAAGACGGAAAGTCCTACATGCACGAAGAAAGGGAAAAGAGGATTGGTACAGGGGAAAAGAGGGGGGTGATCACTACCAAAAGGGTGCATTTCATTGTGCATGAGGTGTACAGCAAAGTGCTGGTGTGTGGGACTCCAGAAAACTTGAAAATTGCCATGTAGCCCCATATCAGAAGGTGGGACTGGTAACTATTTCCTTTATTTGCGTTTTTCTCAAAACTATGTTTTTTAAACCTTGTGTCAACTGCCCTGACTACATATTTACATATAGCAAGTAGAAACTTGCCACACTTGCTATTTTCAGTTTGTATTATGCAACTAACCAGTCTCAAAGTGATCTGGTGATGCATAGATTAGTTTTTTGATGGTTTTTGAGCTCTAATTACGGCGGGAAAACAGTAATAAAAGCACAAAAATATAATGAATTTCTTATTTATCAAACAACTTAGAATTTTAGGTTGATTGCATATGCTTTTGCAGTCCAAATGAAATGGTGCAAATTTCATTGTTCAGTGTTGGATAGAATTAGAGATATCATTGTTACAAGTTGGGTTGTTTTCACTGGCGGCCATCTTGTTTTTTCTGTAACCATGGCAACCAGAAAACATCTGTTTGTATTTTTTTCTTGGCTAATGTTAATATAATACTATCATATAAAAAGATGTGAAATATATGCTAACACAACACATTTTCCCTTGAGACTAGCCTAAGAACTTAACTCGGTTGAAGCGAACTGTCATTTTTTAAAGAATGAAAATAATTTTCACCATGTGCAGATAAATATTCGTGGAGAGAGACATTCCGTATTATATTTTAGATTATTAATGAAATATAAGTAGGGTAGAACGCGTACATGTATTTTAAAAGATGACTTGAAAAGGGCCGGTATGAGCTAAAGTATTTCATAACCTGTGACCTGTTAAATGTGCCTGAGATGGTGTCTCTGTGTTATTCTCCATTTAGATCAGATGATACTGAAACACAATATTCTCTTTCCTCTAAAGTGATTTGTATATATTTCCTGTCGCTACGTGGGAACACGAAATTGTCATTTAAAAAGTATTTTAAAAACACACGTAAAAAACATTCCCTCATTCACTTTAGTCCTCATGATTTCACACGTCGTGTTCACTGGGCAGTCCTGAGAATCCCCAAAATGGATGGAAGACGTCTGCAGTCAAAGCCATGTGGTGTCTATTTATCTTTTGGGGACACATGACCAGCAGACCCGTAACTAGCGTGGCTGCCCTGTTGAGATTTTTTCCTATACTCGGGACGGCAACCCCACGGTTCGCCTTTACCAAAGAACGTTCTTTGCCTTTACGTTGGAGGGAAGTCTAAACCAGTTTTATCATTATGTCATCGAGGTTTACAGAGAAGAAAAGGCTAAGGAATGGGCATTGACTAGGGTTGGAAGGTGAGGGTGCTTGGGGAGGGTGGGGAGGTGGGGAAAGACTTCAAAGCGGAGGAGGAGGAGGAGGAGGAGGAGGAGGAGGAGGAGGAGGAGGAGAGAGAGAGAGAGAGAGAGAGAGAGAGAGAGAGAGAGAGAGAGAGAGAGAGAGAGAGAGAGAGAGAGAGAGAGATGCATTCTAATTAGAAAATAAATCACTGATTTGCTATCGTTGTTATGAGAATTAAGATATATCCATGCTTACATCTCCAAGAGTACCGTTACTCGATTACTTAGCAACGCTTTATGTTAACAAGGGTCATATAAGGCCGGTCTGTGGCAATACATCATTCTGTGAACCCGAGTCAGACGAAGTCTCTGGTGGACTAGAATGGCAGTACATATGATCAGTACTCCATATTTCCTTCTCATCATAGATATTACACATGTACACGAACACAACGCTAACGACATTAGACAACAGCTTCTTGATTTGTCGGATAACATTCCTAGCCATGCTCAGCAAAACGTTCATTTTGCAAACCCGAATCAACCCGACAGGATGAGTTTATCACTGGCTGCCTAGAGAAAGCGTCTGACGCTTCACGCCGTCATGCATTTATCTCCTTAGCTAAGTAGGATGTTGAGGTCAGCTTCCAAATCTTGTTGGCGGCGGTTCCATGCTATTCCACTCACCTTTACTGAGGCGGAGCATATGATAGTGGAATGCTGCAAGTCTTGGATCGCTTGTGCTGGTCCCATTCGTTATTCTGCCACTGTTCAGCATAAATATATAACATTCATACGCACACAACTACACATGATATTACCACACACATGCTTTTACAAAGAGAACATACATGGTGAATAAAGAATGACTGCATCTTAAGAATAAACAACACGAAGCCATTTATTGGATCTGACAACAAAGGCAGACGTTACCAGGATGACAAGGAGGCGCAATCCCGTTTGTCCTTCAGTCCATGTTCCCAGTGTCCTAATTAAATCGTTGCGAGTCCTCGAAGCAAATATCGGGCAGCAGCATGGCAGCGCCACGTATATGAATGACTCTGTGTTGGGAGAATAGCCCACTCGCTGACTTGCTCCTCCAAGAGCATTCTGATATCAATCCAAACGGAAATTAACCAACGAGATCGGCCATTCACCATTGTCGCTCTCCTCAGTTCAGGAAAATAGCTTACAGCAAGCCAAATCCACAAGTTCACAGTTCACAGTAATTTATTTCGCCAAGTGACATCATTTAAAAAACGAGCACGAGGAAAACTAAGTGATGAAGGCTAAAAGAAACAAAACAAAAAGCCAAACGCACGCATCGCTTACACACCCTAACACGCCGTTTATACAAAAAACATATGGACATTACCCCATGTACCTCACTCACGCCACACACGCAGCAGCACACAGACAAGAGATAAGACTGCACCTGGAACCAAAGGGTTAACTGGTAAATGGGGCAATATACAATGAACAGTTAAAGTTACTGTTTAAGAACTGTTGACAAAAGAGGTACAAACTAAGAATAATACACACCCCCCCCCCCTTTTAAGTGACTGACGAATACATAAAGACAATAAATAATACATATGGACAGAGACACGACCACTAAGACGTACCCCCCCCCCCCCCCATCCCACCCCCCGTCACCACATAAAAAGTATACAATAGAACAATACAAAAACAGCCCTGCACAAGTGAAAGCTACAAGAAGACCAACTCTTCCCCCCCCCCCCCCCCCCACTACACTCAGTAGCAGTCCATATGTCCCAGAGGAAGCGCAAAAGAGAAAGTGTCACTGTCACAGATGTGGAGAAGTGTGTGCGCACCGCCGACAGGATCAGCGGCGGCAAAGCTGCCTGGGGGGGTTCTGGACAGCGTTGAGCTCCGTCATCGCCGTGGGGAAGAATGAGTTCTGGAAACGGCATGTGCGAGTTTGGCGACACGGCATTCCTCTCGAAGAAAACTGGTTACAGCTGAACATTTTGCGTCCGAGTCTTCGTCTTTGGAGAACTTGGTAGACACATGCTGGTGAAGCGCGGCCTTAACATATAACTATCTCGATCAGGCTGGTTCCCGCCTTTAGTTCAGTCAATGAGGCGGCTGGCAAACTCTGACCAATGAAAGGCGTCGACCTCGAGAAGAAAGTTTTTGATTGGTCCAAGTCTCTCGTGATCACTCGTAGGACGCATGCAAGCTTTTTCCACCGACCCCTACAGTAAACACGCCCGCGAGACGGTTAGTTGGTGAAGTGTTCTCACACGGATAGGCCACATGGATTCTAGTCGGAGAAATGTCGTTCATTTGGTTGCCGGAGGGTGAGTTTTCGCCTTTCAGGCACTCAGTTATAGTCACTAACATAAACGTGTTGTCACTATTACTATTAGTGCATGGTAATAATTCTGAATAGACAATAGTTTTTGTATCGCTTGGAGTTAGAATTATGATCGGGCGGTGACCTGCGTCAGTGCGTGTTGTTGTTTCGTGCATTATATTTGGTGTGTACTACTACTAGTCATTGTGTTGCTTGTAACTCGCATGATAAACCATCTGCTTGATGGATCATCGAACAATCAAACAAGCATGCTCTGCTGATGTTCCTAATCTAAATCTGAAAACCGGTGTTATGGCTTATGCTGCAAACGGATGATGTTGTTTTCATCAGACTTCGCTTAGCCATATCTCTCGAGACAACTGTACGCTGGAACCCATTTGTTTACATTTGCTTTATTGCTAATTGACTAATCTACTAAATAATCTTGCAGACAATTCTTCTGTCAGTTAGTTGTTTTGGATCATCACTGTGATTTATTTTGCATTACCACTACGCGAGTATTTCGTCAGTGATCCCGCATGCCGGTGTCCCGTCCCTCGGTTTACGTAAATGTTTGGAACTGAAAGCGGACAGGCTCTGCATTCGAGCAGTGCATTTTTCAGGATTGACATGCTTTGCACATTGCATCATCGATTGAAACTATAGTATATGTTTTGCATTATCGCCTGATCTCTTGTATCAACGCGGCTGTCTGCTCGTAATTTATGTGGGTAGTCCTTGGTGGGTACATAAAAAATTCCCAATGAAGTTGAGTCGAACTCGTCTTGCATGTTATGTGACGTTTTCCGAATTGTTATTGTTGTCCTCTTTGGAAATGTATTACTTGAAGGAATAATTGTTATGAAAATTACCTCTCTATTGCAACGAATCTTCTGTTTATCACGAAGAGTTTCCCAAAAGCATTTGTCACCTATGCAATGAATGAGGAAATAACTCGCGTGTTTACTAGAAAACGGGTTTCTGAATCGAGATTTCGAGTGCTTTTACTTGTGCCATATGCAGGTCGAGTTCTCTTGTTCTTGTCTTTGCGTTGTTATAAATGGTTTACTTCTCGATGTCTGTGTAGAAATGGATCGTCGATTAATGGTCACTCCTCCAGTTTCTAGTGGCTCGCAGAAAGATTGTGAGAAGACCCCTGCCCTGGCGCGCTATTTTTAGGCCGCTCACTGTCAGATGTATTTTCCACTCGAAAGTGTCCTAGTCTGGAGATTAAAAAAACAAACAAGTTCCTTCCGTAGAACTGCTTCCTATTTCACCATAGACGCCCGCTTGATTATGGAATATGTCATGTGGATGTGTTTTTGGTATATTATAACCATGCATAATCAATGTGATGAAAAATTCAGTAGAGACACGAAACCGAAATGTCTGTGCTAGTAGACTGGAATTGTTTTTCTTTTTTACATTGCCACCGAGTGCGAATACAATATACTTGTAAGCCCATTCGTTAACTCGGAAATGTTTTCAGTGTGTAAATTTGTTACTCGAGCCGCTTGCACTTGCAGTAACCCCCGGAAAGTTTTTACCTACCAGACTTTTTCGCCAACATCCATCGATCATTTTCTCGTGATCGTAGCTTGTGCAGGTGTGGCTTTGTGTGTTTGAAGGAAGACTGATAGATAAGGCGGCAGTTTTTGATTGACATTTTCACCTGTTGCAAACATCTGAAAAAGAAGATCAGGGTCAAGAGCATTCAAAGCTAAGAACTTATTGAACTCGACCGTTGACACATCTCTAAAACTATAGATGCTGCCTTTAGACTGTAAGAAGGGTCGCACAGGTTGGTGGTGTTGATGCAGAGGTCAACACTGTTTTCTGCTGAATTTAACCTGCAATTGTTTGGACACCACTACCACCAATCACCAATCACCACCACCACATCATCATCATCATCATCATCATCATCATCATCATCATCATCATCATCATCCAAAAAAGAGAAAGAAAACAAAAAACAAGATGACTTTCTGTGTTTGTACTTATCATCATCATCATCATCATCATCATCATCATCATCATCATCATCATCAAAATTGACTGAAGTGGTTTCTGCCACGAGTCAAGTAAATGCTTTTTTCACTCACATGCGAAGCAAAAGTGAGTCTATGTACTGAGCCGTGTCGTCCGTCCGTCCGTCCGTCCGGGCGCCGTAAAAAACTTAAACGTTGGATTTTTCTCGGAGACTATTAAGTCTATCAACACCAAATGTGGCATGATGGTGTATGATGACAAGGCCTCAAAAAACATACATAGTGACTTGACCTTGCTTCAAGGTCAAGGTCACAGGAGCCATAAATGTGGTCTCAAAAACAGTCATTTTTCACATTTTCCCAATTTTCTCCCATGTTATTGAGAATGGCGACCTTAGCTACAAGTGGTATATAGGTCAAAGCAAGCCCTATCTTTTGATACCAGTTTGGTTGACCTTGCTTCAAGGTCAAGGTCACAGGAGCTCTTCAAAGTTGGATTGTATACATATTTTGAAGTGACCTTGACCCTGAACTATGGAAGATAACTGTTTCAAACTTAATAATTATGTGGGGCACATGTTATACTTTCATCATGAGACACATTTGGTCACATATCATCAAGGTCAAGGTCACTTTGACCCTTATGAAATGTGACCAAAATGGGGTAGTGAACCACTAAAAGTGACTATATCTCATGGTAGAAAGTGCCAATAAGCACCATTGTGCTTCCTATGTCTTGAATTAACAGCTTCGTGTTGCATGACCTTGGATGACCTTGACCTTGGGTCAAGGTCACATGTATTTTGGTAGGAAAAATGTGTAAAGCATTTCTTAGTGTATGATGTCATTGGTAGGTTTAGTTGTTTGACCTTGACCTTGAAGGTCACCTGAAGGTCAAGGTCATATAAAAGGTCAAGGTCATATAAAGGTCAAGGCCAAGCATGTGAGTCGTATGGGCTTTGCCCTTTTTTCTCTCATTGTGTTGCATTCCTGTCTCTCCACAGGGTGGGTGGCACAGTGGGTGCCGTGGCAACCTGTCCACTGGAGGTGGTGAAGACACGGTTGCAGTCGTCCATTTCCTCCTTCCAGGCCCCTTCCTTCTCACAGCAGTGCCACCACTTCCCCGCCATGACAGCCAATTTCAGCACCTCCCACGGAACTTTCACCACGCCTGTGCAGCTCATGCACCAGTCCAGTCGTCGCCCCCTCTCCCTGGGAATCTACCTCTGCCTCAGGTAGGTTCAGGATGGGCTATTACCCCCACCCCCCACCCCCACCCCACTCCACCCCACCCCTACCCCCAATTTCCCACTCTCACCCAGTCACCATTCCACCCCATCCTGCACTGATCTTGTATCTTCTACCACCCCACACCCACACACACCCCCCCCCCCCCCCCCCCCCTCCCAATTATTTTCACTTTTAAGTGAATGTAGTTTTTCCTCACCATAACTGTTGTCTAATATTAATCCTTTGCCATCACTTGTTTCTCGTCCACTTTTGTTGCTGAATTGAATGCAGTAATGTAATATTGCTGGCAAGAAGACAGTTTTCATGTACACCTAGTGTACATAGATAGTAAGATTGTTTTGTATTGTGTTTTGTGTTACTCTGTGTTCTCCCAACAGTTATCCATCACTCATGTTTGTTGTTCCTACAGACACATAGTGGAGACGGAAGGAGTACGGGGACTTTTCAAAGGCCTGGGGCCCAATGTTGTGGGCGTAATGCCATCTAGGTGAGTCTCCCTCCTTCCTTCCTTCCCTCCCTGTTTCTGTATCAATCCTTCCATTCATCCATCCATCTGTCCATCCATTCACACATCTATTCTTTCTTTGCACAGGAGTGACTGCATATATATGTGTGTGTGTATTTTGACTGCATGTGTGTGTGTGTGTGTGTGTGTGTGTGTGTGTGTGTGAGAGAGAGAGAGAGGGAGCACGCAACATTTTGCTCGATTGGTTGATGAATACCTTTGATTTCTTGATCAAATTTAATTTACCTTGAAGTAAAAGTTTTCCACATCTGAATCTCATAAGATTTATTTCACTAAACAGTTCTAATCTCTATATGATAAGATGCTTCCATTTCTTGGGCTGAGAAGTTAATTTTGTGACTGCACTTGCTTATCATGCATGTGCAAGGCAAGAGCATTGGATGTGGTTGCTATTTATACACACTCTGCATCTTCAATTAGAGCTTTCGGTTTATTGCTATAATAGTAGCACTCAGTGCAAAGGTCATGTGAATGTGTCGGATCTGGTTGCTTTTGTCTGACGCCTTGCATCTTATTAGGAGCCTGTGCACCAGTTTCTTGCACTGACAAAATTCAGTAAACTGTTTTCAGCAGCCTCACATGGTTTGGAAGGGTACTTGTGGTAGAGAGCTTGACTTTGTCTAGCCTGTCTGGTCTACAGTGGAAAACTTCTCAATGTTGCTTTGGCTCAGATCTAACTGGTTTCAGGCAGCTGGGGCAGAGCCAATTGCTCTGTAGTCTGTTTCACTAGCCTTGGCTGCCACTGTCTTCAGAAAATGATGCAGAAAAAACTAAATTGCTGGCAGACTCTGACTTGACCGAGTCTTAAGGGTTTTGAGCAGTGTCTTTCCACGTTTGAAATGTCTGTGGGCTGAAGAGTCTGAGGAGAGGAGACTTCAGTTCTAGTGCACTCTGAAGAAGTGCACAGCTTCCTGTCATGCAGCTGCTGCAGTTAGGCTCTGTAGTCCTTGACCTAGTGGCCTGAAAGCAAGTCCCTTTGACTGGGGTTGAGCTGCTGGGCAACATTTTCCTTGCTATGGAGCTGTTGTTTTGACCCCGGACTTGGCAAGGCTGTTGAGAGCTGTGTCGGTAGTTAGGTAATAAAGCGTTTGGAAGAATTTGTGCTTAAAAAATATTGCTGTAGGTTTTCCTTTATTTACATGGTGAGGAATGTTATGCTGTGCAGGTTATAATTAAATCTTGTGAAAGGGAGTTTTATGGATGATTATTCGGACATCTGGCCTTGTGCATCATGAAAAATGAAAATATAAATCTATGATCTTTTAAAATGAGAGTCTGGGAAATGTGTCGTATATCTCCCAGTTCCAAGAGAAAAATGTTTGTGCATCATGTGTGAGGTTTCTGTTGGTGTGGTGAAACACATTCTATCATTGGGAACCATTGTGAAGGAAATATTTTTCCTTCTCTCCTAGATAATTTTTTTTTTGGGGGGTGGGGTGGGGTGTGGGGTTGGGGGGGTGGGGGGGGTGGGGGTGGGGGGTGGAGATGTGGGCAGCAGGAGAGAAGGTTAGTCCATCACAGCAGATCTGGAAATGACTGGCTGTGGCACTGACTGGCTGCAAAGGTCAGCAGAAGGTCAGGTGTAGGTGAACTACTTGTGGTGGAGTAGACTGCTGGAGTGGGCCAAACTAGTCCAGCTGTATTTTTTCCAGGTGATGGTGTAGTGTAGTGCACTGCTTTCTGTGTGTGTACAAAACACCTGCCCATGAAATGGATTTATAGGGTTGGGAGTCCAGAATTCATAGCATGATGCTCACAGTGTTAGTGTATGAAGTCAAGGATGGCTGGGCTAGTTGAGGCACAGTGAAAAGTTTGCCCTGCCATAGTTATATCACCAAAAATATTCAAATGAATTTCATAATCATAAGCATAGTTTCATAGTTATACACATAAACTGTATTGGCAACTTCAAGTGCATTTTATTATTGATTGACAACCACCATCTCTGTAGACTTATTACCTCTTGCATGTTGATTGATGCAGGATGTCAGATTATTGCCATTAATAGTGTGTCACATTGCTGCCAGGTTTAAGAATTTTGTGGTCTTTTTTCCCCCAGAGCCATCTACTTCTGCACGTATGCCCGGAGTAAGTGCTTGCTGAACGAAATGTTGCCACCTGACACTCCCATTGTCCACATCTTCTCTGCCATCGCTGCAGGTACGGTGGAGTTAAACATTTTTGTTAAAAATTTAGTTTTTAACCATCCGAGTGCAAGGAACTGATCTGGTCAGTTCAAGAATCATTGCTAGGTTGCTTGAACCGACCTGGTCGGTTCAGAATTTTTGTGGTTGATAAAGATATTGTGGTGTTCTTAAAATGGCAGATTATATCATTTCTCGAAAATAATATTCATTTTGGAAGAAAATAAACACATATTTGGACCCACAAAAGTGCTTGTTATCGTTTTCTCCCCCATTTCGCTCATGGAGGGCAACATGTCAACAAAAATGGCGACATGCGTTCACTTCCGCGAATGTGCAGAGCATCAATTACAACGAATCTCATATGATTCAGAGATTTTCAAGAACAATCTAGTCAGAATATAAGTTTGAAAGGGTGTCATAAACAATTTCAGCACAGTATGCGCTTGTTTTGAAAGAATTTTTCATAGAATTAGCGTACTGATTGCCATTGCGCATGTTGACGTTTATGATCTAAACAGAGGAGACGAAGCACTACTTGTGATCTACGTAGCCAAAACCGTGGCAGCGCAGTAATATTTCCTCTGAGACACAGGTTTTCATTGGCTGAGTAACTGATCATGGAAAGAAGGCTCTAGAAATAGCGATCCAATAGGGAAACATAATGTAAACAAAGCATGCGCTCGACCGCCCACAATGGCGGATCAACCGAGTACGTCTGGCGAGAGTGAACGATTACGATGTATACGAAGTGCGTTTGAGGTTCTTGCTGCTGTAATAGATAGCAAAGACAATCCTGATGTTGAGATTGAGGATGACAATGATTCGGACTTCGATCTCGGGAAGAAGGAAAGGATATGTGTTGTCTGCAGTCCATTCACCAGAGGGAAAGGCGCAGGAGATCGAGAACCTACTGTCCAGGATGTGACGTGGGATGCCATTTAGGCTGTGAGCAAGGTTGGAGCACTACAGAAGAATTCCAAAGCGTGGCAGACGAGAGGGAGCTGGAGTTGAAGAGGAGGATGACTGAACAGTCTGTTGATAGTGGCATATCAGAATTGCCTTATTCTGACCTTGGCTTTTTGAACTCTGATGAACTCATTGCTGAGGCAAAGTTGCTCATTCCTGTCTTGATATTTTGCATGTTGAAGCTCACAGCAGGAAGGAAAGTGACATTTAATCCTTTGATTTTTCACATTTGCATGCTTCAATAATAGTCTTATATTAGATGCTACAAAACTGTTTAAAAAACTTATACTCACCAGAAGTAGCTTATATTATTGTTGACACATTTCTGATTTGATATCAACTCAACAAAGTTTCTTTGTCATGAATGTAAAAAGTGAGGTGTGTAGATAGTGATACTTTTTTATTTCACCTTTATTCATTTCCTCACAATTTCATCTGGGTTTTGCTGACATATCTTGTATTTGAATGCTTATGTTAACCAAAATTATCATGTACCCTAAAATTAACAGAAAGCATTCCGTGGGCAGTCATAATATTTGAATCCTTTCCAAGTTTCTTGTAGCCAAGCAATGCTTACAGGGTTTTTTCTTGGGTAGGATAATGTTTTTGCTTGTTTGTCAAGTGCTTTTTGTCACCCTTCTTCCAAATAAAAGTGTACCTTAGTAGGTTGGTAGACGACTTCGATTAAAAAAAAAATAATTTAAAGCTGCATTCCAGAAGGGATTTTTATTTGCCATAAATATATATGTCATATTTCTGGTAATAAACATATAGTTCATTCAATAAGCTTTCTAGTGATATAGTTTGTATGTGTTATTTCTGCATGTTGTATGCATATTTGGTCATTTGGCACTTGACCCGTGAACAGGAAAAAACCGGTGACATTCGGGCACTAATAGTCTGACGCCCGGAGGATTAAAAATATATCTAGCAGGTGTCAAGTTTCAATATTCATGAGGGCTTGTAGGCTTGTTTCTAGAGTTTGGGTGATGTGTATATATGTCTATCTGTTGCAATAGGAGTTGAAGCTATTGCACTATGGCTATATGTAGCTGCAGCTGAAGGAGGAGAGAAGGATGTTGCTAAGAGACATTGCTAACTGGAAAGTAAAATGTGGAATTCAAGGCTTGGAAAAAGACGGACAAAGGTGTCATTTGTTCTATTTGTTGCACTAGCTGCAAGAAAAGTTGTAAATGCCTGAGCAGACTTTTTTTGTTTGAGAAACTGACTTGTACTAATTGTTGTCTCTTCTCTTCTCCAGGCTTCACTGCCTCCACCATGACAAACCCCATTTGGTTTGTCAAGACAAGGCTTCAGCTTGATCAGAGGTAAGTCGGCTTTCAATATAGATTTATTGGCCTTTTACTGTACACACACAGACACACACACACGCACGCGCACACACACACACACACACACACACACACATACACTCACACCACACACACACACACACACATACACACATACACTCACACCACACACACACACACTGAGAGAAAGCACAATCCTTTACAATGCTTTCTAATGAATTATCTCCCTGGAAAGTTACACACTGAAGCCTTGCATTTTTCTCTTTTCTCTGAGCAATGAAACTGATCAGCTATGGTATGCTTTTTCCACAACAAAAACCTCTAAATAATGAAATGTTTGCATTTGAACTGAATTTTAGGGGTGTGTTCATTTTGACTGCGGTGGATGCCGATTTAAATAATCCTAGTTTTGTAGTCATGTGAAGAAGACTTCAACTCATCCCTGCCTGTCTGTTTTGCAGACGCGATGGCAATTTGACGTGTCGGGAGTGTGTCAAGCGGCTGTATGCGGAGAGAGGTCTTCGAGGTTTCTACAAGGGCATCACGGCATCCTACTTTGGCATCACGGAGACGGTGATCCATTTTGTCATCTACGAGGCGGTCAAAGCACACCTGCAACAGTTCACGCAGCAGAGCGGCCACTCCCAGTCCCCAGACCTGCTTCGATTCATGCTGGCTGGTGCCATCTCCAAGACAGTCGCCACCTGTATTGCCTATCCACATGGTATGTTGGCTTTTTTCTGTGTGTTTGTGTGTGTGTTTGTGAGTGTGTTTTCGTGTGTGCGTGTGTATTCTTGTGTGTTCATTTGTGCGTGTGTATATTTGTGTGTATATGTATTCATGTGTGTGTATTCATGTGTGTGTATTCATGTGTGTGTGTATGTGGCCACTGGTTTGTGCAAGCTTGTGTGCGTGTGTGTGTCTGTGTGTGTGCGTGTGCAGGCATGCATCTAAATCCACTCAAGCAAGTGAACATGCGTGTGCGTAAGTTTGAAAGGAGGGCCTAAGAGGTGTTAGTTTGATGAAAAGAGCACTGATTCCATACTGATAATTTTCTCCCTGGAAATGGAATATTTAATAACAACAATAATATATAATAATAATAATAATAATAATAATAATAATAGTTTATTCATAAGCACATACCTTCTCTTGACAGGCAAGCTCATGGCTTTTACAATCCAAAGAATCAACACTCATACAACCACTCAACACCACATTCCCACAATAAATTCACACACAACACGCATAAACAAAAAACAAAAACTAAGATCAAATAGAACAAATAGAACAAAGTATACAATATACACAGCACTTGCCGGCCAGATCAAGTAAGGTGAAGCAGCTCAGCGGGAAAGGTGGATCGGAAGAGGTGGGTCTTTAGAGCACTTTTGAACTGGGGCAGAGTGTCAGAATGACGGACTGAGAGAGGGAGACTATTCCAGGTTACAGGTCCGATTTAGGAGAAGACACGCTGTCCTTGAGTTTTCTTATTACAGCGGGGGATCTTGAGCATTCTAGAGTCAGCAGCTGAGCGTAGAGATCTGGAGAGCGTGTAGACTGCAAGAATTTCTGTATGAGCGTGTGGTGCTGTGTTGTAAAAGTTAATTTTGACATTATTCACTCAATAGTCCTTCATTATTGTTGTTGTTTTTATATTCCTCTTTGTCACCACACTCCAAATTCTTAATAAGTTTGTGATGGATATGCATTGCCAATTGCCAGCTGTCATATACTTATGTCTCCTTTCCTTTGCTGTTTTTCAGAGGTTGCACGGACGAGGTTAAGACAGGAGGGCCACAAATACCGTACATTTGTACAAACTGTCAATACCGTCTTCAGGGAAGAGGGGTTCCGAGCACTGTACTCAGGGTTGTGTACTCAGCTGCTCCGACAGATTCCAAACACTGCGCTCATGATGGCCACGTATGAAGCGGTGGTCCACCTCCTCTCGCAGTATGAGTGATCTCTGTGAGAACCGTGGAAATTCCAGTTCTGCCTTTCCCCAGGGAGGAGGGAACTCTGCAACTTCCAAGTAGTTTCCAAGCACAGAGGAAACCTCATCTCATCAGGGAGATGGAAGGCACTTCTTGGAGGAGTAGAGCTCATGAAATTTGGAGGGAAACACTTTCAGTGGAGGGCATCCGTCATCCTCTGATCTGGTTGTCAACCCTTCTGCTGGCTTGCCAGCGCCACCACGAAGAGTGGAAACCTTGCAGTGCCGTCTCTGAGCTCATGCAGAGTGTAGTCTTTCGGTTGGTGAGAGCTGCCAGCGTTTCTCACAAGCTGCCACAGTTGTATGATGTTGGCATGTCGAGACACCTTTCCATCTCAAAGACTTTAGCAACTCCATCAAAAACCTCTGTGGTGATGGTTCCAAGGTGCCAAATGGAGGAATGGTGGAACCCAGTCAGTCCTGTAGACTTTGAGCCAGTTCTGGACTTGGAACTTGTTTATCTACAAGGACTCTGGGTGCATTGTTGTGCCACCACCATTGCAAGAAAAAAACAACTGCTTAGTCAAAAAGCAAGACCTGTTTCGTGCCTGCTTGGTTGCAGTTTTTTTTTCAGGCAAAAGTGTGTGTGTGTGTGTGTGTGTGTGTGTGTGTGCTTGTGTGTTTGGGTGCTTGGGTGTGTGCCTGCTTGAGTGTGTGCGTGCTTGCGTGTGTGTGTGAGCTGGAGTGGTTACTTTTCTATTGTGTTCGAAACAGAATGTGTGAAAGTGTTGATTGGTAGATAAAACCTGTGATGACTCAAGCGACACGAGATCTTGACATTCTTCTGTGCTTTCCACTTTCCACGCTGCCCTCACAACTCAACGGAGTAGGATGATCTCTATTGCCTCTGTTGATCTGCTTACCTCAACTTAGGATGCGGCCATTTTGTCTGGCGGCACCACCTCAGTGCCTGGTGGCACCATTTGTCTGGAACTCCAGAAAGTTCTTCTTTTGTATTGTGAATCTTTCCCACAGACTTTGATTTTGAGAAAATTATCTGTTTAATTAAGCAATTCTTAAGGGTTGGAAATGTTGCAACTTGATTGGTTTTTGATCTCTCTAATGTCTCTGCTGAGAAATTATGAATTAATTCCTATTTTTAAAATAATACTTCGACAGACTTGTTTAAATGCAGAAAACTTTCATCTCAACACATTGTATATGTAAGAAAAATTCTTTTTTGTTTGATGGGGTGTTTTTGTCGGCATCTCAAAACTATCGCGCAGTTTTCCCTGAGTGTTTCCTGTAATGAGCTTTGTACAGTGCAGATAAGTTATTCTTTTGGCTTTTCTGGAAGACAGAGCAGACAGTCTGCTCTCGTGGTCGGCCTAGGTGTAGCATAGTGTGGGATTTACTGCAAGAGAAATGTATGTTCTAAGCATTGGTGTGATGGGATTCTTCCCAATGAATAATTATTCACCGTCTGCAAGTAGGTTTCCACTTTTCTCCATTGCCATCTTGACCAGTGAGTGAGGCAGACGGTTTTGTGGCAACTGCTGGTGTAGAACTGGCCGATAAAGCATTTCTTCAACAGATGTTGCATACAGTTCTCTCTGCCCCATACATGACAGTAAACAGTATTTTGTAAGTAAAATTATGAAAATTGTGCTGAAGTGTGATCATTTGCTTCCTAAGAAGGTTGGTTCTTTGCTTTGTGAATAGTATGGCAAATTGGGAAGGTGGAATTTGGGACTCCTGCAAGATGCCAGAGATGCATAGCTGCTGATAATGGTGCTGGGAACGGTAGGTGGGATGAAGAGAACTCGATTGGCTGAATGAAATGATTGGCTGGATGAAATGGTAATTTTGAGAACTAGCACTGAGTGAATATTTTCGGTAAAGTTTGCATTGACTAGTCAAAATGTAGGAAATGGTGGTTGGAAAGTTTCTTATTTAGTACAGAGAGAAAGGTTTGACCACAACGGTGATGAGGTGTGATAAATAGCGCTGTGCCCAACCGGTAGAGGGCTGCATTTAACTAGGGTTGGTGCATGCGTTCCAAGGAATGGTGACTGTGATGATGTACATTTCTGGAGTTGAGTGCTGCAAGCTGCGCTTGTCTGAGAGAAGATGGTGCTCTTGCGGTACGCCGTGGTGCTCCATGTGCCAGGCAAGTCTTAGGACCCAAGTCCTACCATTTGGGTAAGAAAAGTTCCCAGTCTTTTTACATTCTTTTGGGGGGTAAATCCTGACAGATACAAGTATATGTATAACTGACGCTTTCCGGGTATGTTTCTTGAGCATTTCAAACTTTTAAAAATGGTTTTATTTATACTTTGCAGGCGTGTTTATTATGAAACAAAGGCATTTACAGGTCGAAAAGATGGCTTTATTTGTGTAAATGCTGATATTGGATTCGGACATCATATACATTGTGATTGTGAAACTATTTTACTTATTTTGAAACTTTGGCATTTTTCTACTTTGGCAGAATATTGTCATACTGGAAACCCTTGTCCTCAATGTGGTGTGTATTACTATTTTGCAGCTAGAGCCCAAATCATGTGAGACTTTTCTACCAATTGTCCATTTTCACCAACTTGTACATTTGTATAGACAAGCAAGATGTGATGCAGGACAAAATCGGGTGTACAGAAGACGAATGCGTCTGTGTGTTACCAGTGGTGGAGTGACTGAGAAATAAATTGTTGACCTTTGGAGTGTGTTTGCTTGTTTTTGAATGTGTAAGTTTCGTTCTTGAATGGAGGAAGTGAGCTTTCAAGTCTGAAATAAGCTGTGAAAATAATGGAACGATAAGGGAGATGATTGTCCTCTCAATGTGTAGCAAGAAATTGGTATGTGAAGGTTGAGGAAAAGTTATCTTTGAAGTTTGATATTTATTTATGTGCAAAGTCCAGCAAGTTGTGTGTAAGCAAGTAAAGTCTGTCACACACTAATTGTTTGGCTAGCAAGATCCAAAGGCACAAATGGGCAAATGATGTAAACTGAATTTTCCCCCCTCCATTTACTTATCTTACATGTTTGGGCTAGGTTTGCTACTTTCGATCACAATGAATTTTTTTCATCAAGTTGTTTTTGTTCACTTCAAAAATTGGAACTATTTACCTTCAACAAAGTGAAACCTCCTGATAATTTTGTGGATGAGTGCAAAGAAATGCCAATTTACAAAAATCTGCTAGAAGTTATTGATTTTGATGGCCTGTTGTTGGTCGTTCTTGACAGATGTTTCTTTGGAAATTCCCAGTACACCAAGTGTATGGTTGTGTTTTGACTTGTGTGTTTGGAAGCCAATAAAGGTTGAAATACATTTCACTTTCTCTTGGTGTCTTTACTGCATGTTGCCAACACAAGCCAGGAGAAGGGCAGCTTTGTTTCAGGCACTAGAGCGCTGTCCTGCTGTCACTGCACCCAGCAGCATGGACGTTGGAAGCAGTGCAGACTCTTGTAGAGTTGAGCCCTCAAGCAGCGTGTTCCACTCCCGATTGCCTCACCACACCCTGGGGTACAACTGGGTACCTACAAGGGCAGTGGTGGAACACGGTAACAAGCTTCACCCTTCCTTGCCATCGTGAGCCAGTGTCAGACTGGACTACACCTGCGAGAGCGATGTTGCTGGGACCTGTCAGTGTGTCCTTTTCTCCACTGCCAGTCACCAGGTGTTGGTACAGGATTCAATTCTCTGGCCTAATGATCAGGGGGTACAGTGTAGAACAGTTCAAGACCCAGATATAGACAAACCATTACCTTTCAACAGATACACACCGATGATTCTATGCACGTTGTGTTTGACACGAGTCAAATTGGCCAACTGCTCTCTTACTTATTGTTAGTAATATTACTTGAGGTTGGCCACATAAGAAAAAAGACACATCATTTAAAAATCTACCGACACCTCGGTAGCAAGTAGGTGCTTCCTGGAACCAGTTTAGCAAACGCTAATGGAGCAGACTTCCACAGCACAAAGACCACTGATGCCAGCTGATGTGATGACACAAGAGACTTCAGGAGAGGCAAGGCAGTTGATGATCTCCAGAGGACAAGCCCCGTCCCCAAGTATTCTGGACCCATCTTCGCAACTTCTCTGGAAAGTAGACAATGACATTCAAATATTTCGAGGAAGCATGTTGCACAGCTTCACTGTTCTGTACCTGAATGACATTTGAATTCTGTCAATGTACAACAATGAGCAGGGACCAGTTTCTTCTTTGAACAAGCTCAACAGAATAAGACTAATATATGTGTGCTGTGCAGTAGATTACAACGGAAAACCGGTATCCGAGGCACAAGAAATTGTGCAGTCTCACTTTGGCTGGGGATGTACCTACAGAAGGCCAGAGTCAAGAAGAAGACATTCAGGGCGGCAGGTGGCAGGTCTACCCTGACCATGGCTTCACACCAGTGCAATGATGACTGTCCTCGTGGAGCTAAAGCATAACATTTCGTTCACGATGAAAAGCAAAGCAGCCATTACTTGTGACTCATCACTCTCCAACTGGAATGCATCTACAAGAGATTAAATTTGCTGCTGTTCTTAATTACAGTTTTAGAACACTTTGGGTGAGAGGGAGCAAAATGAAAAAACCACCCACACATCCAATCCACCATCCAACCATGAACCAACCATCCAATCCACCATCCAATCCACCATCCAACCAATCAAAAAGAGACAACCCCCACCCCCACCCCTAAAGACTAGTATTGTTATTAAGGAGTGAATGTACTCGTTTGTTAATGCTCTACAGTTGGAATAAGTGCAAATAAAAAAAATCTGAAATGGATTTTCTGTTGTGTTATTTGCTTCTTTAAAAATGCTGGTAAGTTAATCTAATAATTTCATAGATTTAGTTCAGATGCATGCACACACACATACACACACATATGCATGCACACACACACATATACCTGCCACACACACACACAGGCACACACACACATATATACATGCACACACACACACCCATATATACATGCACACACACACACACATATACATGCACACACACACACACATATATATACATGCCACACACACACACACACATATATACATGCACACACACACACACACACATATACATGCACACACACACACACACACACATATACCTGCCACACACACACACAGGCACACACACACATATATACATGCACACACACACACCCATATATACATGCACACACACACACACACACAGGCACACACACACATATATACATGCACACACACACATATACATGCACACACACACACACACATATACATGCACACACACACACACACACATATACATGCACACACACACACACACATAAACATGCACCCACACACACATATATACATGCACCCACACACACATGACACATATACATGCACACACACACACACATGACACATATACATGCACACACACACACACACATGACACATATACAGGCACACACACACACACGACACATATACAGGCACACACACACATTCATGCACACACACACATATACATGCACACACACACACATATACATGCACACACACACATATACATGCACACACACACACACACATATACATGCACACACACACACATATACATGCACACACACACACATATACATGCACACACACACATATACATGCACACACACACACATATACATGCACACACACACACATATACATGCACACACACACACACATATACATGCACACACACACACATATACGTGCACACACACACATATACATGCACACACACACACATATACATGCACACACACACACACATATACATGCACACACACACATATACATGCACACACACACATATACATGCACACACACACATATACATGCACACACACACATATACATGCACACACACACACACATATACATGCACACACACACACATATACATGCACACACACACACACATATACATGCACACACACACACACATATACATGCACACACACACACACACACACACACATATACATGCACACACACACACACATATACATGCACACACACACACATATACATGCACACACACACATATACATGCACACACACACACATATACATGCACACACACACACATATACATGCACACACACACACATATACATGCACACACACACACATATACATGCACACACACATATGACACATGCACACACACATGACACATGCACACACACATGACACATGCACACACACACACATATACATGCACACACACGCACACACACACACACATACATGCACATATACATGCACACACACACACATGACACATATACATGCACACACACACACACACACATATACATGCACACACACACACACATATACATGCACACACACACACACATATACATGCACACACACACATATGACACATGCACATATACATGCACACACACATATATGACACATGCACATATACATGCACACACACACATCGCATAGACACTCAGAAACAAGCTCCATGCGCTGCACGCAATTCCTTTGTGGTCAAAGGGGAGATAATTCATCCAAATGTCAGTCATGGGCAGCATTTACTGGCGAGTTGCGTCGTGTCCAACAGGAGCAATGTACACGGTTGCTGGCCTGGAAACCACACAGACTGGGAAAGAACTATTTGACAGCGAATTAGTCACTCCAAAGCGGATAAACCGAAGATAATAATCTTTGAACAACAGTAAGAAAAAATGATATCATGTTTATTGAATAACCTCATATCATACGAAAAGTGTATACTCATTTATTGTGGTTAGGGTGAGAAATCCTTCCTAGTGTGTGTCCCAGTACCACTGTTCCGGGATCATCAACATCCAACACTATTCAGCATTTAAGGCAGACACGTCATTTATGTAAGTATTCCTTGAGACCGCAGGTGACGTGCAATGCAGAGAATAGATGAGCCAGTTGACAAAAACCGTCAAATCTACTTTGCATGATGAAAAGCATACATCACTTCAACAGTTTATTAGGTCTGCACCTGTGAATCACTCCTTCAGTTAGAATGATGAAAAAGCAGAACTGATTCCCCAGGCCACTACAGTACACTCATGACTGTCGAGTTGTACAGCCAAGGGTTGCGTGGTGAAATGTAAAATGGTTTGAATCCAGGATATTGGTAATCAATCTTTTTACAAAATCACATATATTACCTTGTTCATGAATTTGTAGTACTTTACATGAAAATGTGTTAAATTTCATCTCAAATGCTTTCCTTATTGCTATTTATAAAAAAATTAAGTCGACTAAGCAGTAATCACAAAAGTTGTCCCAGGAAGGAGAACTAAACAGACCACCCTAGATGCTGATGTCTCAACAAAAACCCCAAACATTTAAGTTGATACAGTTTTGTTTTATTTACATCATATGCATGCAATCTACATTGAATGGAAATTGGAACCACAATCTAGCAATGCATGCTTATACTAACATGTAAAATTCTTCAGAGAGAACGCTCACTGTTGGACAATTTCAAACACAAAGCGAGAGGCAAAACCTTGCATTATTTATTGTATCACCAATCATAGCCCTTCTTCCCAGCATCCAGGTAGAGCCAGTCTCCAACACACACAGAGTAGCCACAGATCCCGTGTAGAATCAAAATTCACCCACCTCTCCCTGCTTCCCTACTCACCAACCCCAAACTGTAGCCACAGACCCCGTGTAGAATCAAAATTCACCCACCTCTCCCTGCTTCCCTACTCACCAACACCTAACTGTAGCCACAGACCCCGTGTAGAATCAAAATTCACCCACCTCTCCCTGCTTCCCTACTCACCAACACCTAACTGTAGCCACAGACCCCGTGTAGAATCAAAATTCACCCACCTCTCCGCGCTTCCCTACTCACCAACCCCTAACTGAAGCCACAGACCCCGTGTAGAATCAAAATTCACCCACCTCTCCGTGCTTCCCTACTCACCAACACCTAACTGTAGCCACAGACCCCGTGTAGAATCAAAATTCACCCACCTCTCCCTGCTTCCCTACTCACCAACCCCAAACTGTAGCCATAGACCCCGTACGTGTAGAATCAAAATTCACCCACCTCTCCCTGCTTCCCTACTCACCAACCCCAAACTGTAGCCATAGACCCCGTACGTGTAGAATCAAAATTCACCCACCTCTCCCTGCTTCCCTACTCACCAACCCCAAACTGTCTACCCCCAGGGCAGAATTTCACACTAGGTTGTCGTGAGCACTACAAATCTGGTCTCCTGATGATGAGCGAAATGTTACACGAGTAAGCATTCTCGCTATGCTTGTATACATTTTCCCATCAGTTGATTCGCCTGGTTTGTGTTTGTTCATTTCTTTCTTCAAACAAATATTTTTTTAAAGCACAGAGTGAAGCATTTTCTGCAACTCCTCACCACTCTCCACAGCAGTAGAAGTTGGAGGAAAAAACACGGAGTCCGAGAAATGTGACCCTCCATCACAAAATGAGTCACTCGTTGCATTTTGAACATTTTGATATCTGTGTTTTCAAAAAGAGCACACAACAAGCTTCTCAATGGTGCAATAATCATGAACATATGACTACCCTACACGATTTCATATGACTTTGAAGATTGACACCCTAAAAATACGCTTTTTGAGAAAAACACGTTTTAAGTTTACATACATTATTCCCCCTTTTTCCCTAGCAACCCTTATTCTAGAATCATGCAATTTGCCACAGAGATGAAGCAGTGGTTTTTGGCTTTGGTTGGCAGCCTAGGGTATTCTGCCGTCGATCTGTTGCAGTGGTGGCTGCGAAACTTTGAGAAAATGCTTGATGTTGACGATCGATTCGTGGACATTTTCTTGTAAATGATTTACCACCACACCCAAATAACATCATAAATAATACTCTTACATGTTGATTTCAAACACGAAACTTACTCATACAATGAAGAAGGGACTAGAGAAGCAAAAAACCCCAATATCTCGAAGTCGACCACTACAACCCCCACCTCCTTT
Source organism: Theodoxus fluviatilis (assembly GCA_034096865.1). NCBI lineage: Eukaryota > Metazoa > Mollusca > Gastropoda > Cycloneritida > Neritidae > Theodoxus > Theodoxus fluviatilis. The sequence goes on from JAWQFJ010028466.1 coordinate 60,261, forward strand.
GTGGGTGGTTTGCGCAAAATGACTCGACTGCGCAACCGACTCATTTAGCGATGGAGAGTCACAAATGTTCAGGTACTCCAGAACAGAGAAAAAACAGCTGGCTGGGTGCTGTTCAGATTGCTTTTCTTGGTCTGCTATCACAAAAATTTGAGTTCAGGCATCTGCCTACATGCTGAGAGCTAGAAGTGAAGGACATGTGATATTTACAGGCCAACCGCCATGTACACAACAGCACTGCAAAAGCACCACAATAACATACAGCTGAATGAATGGATGGTGTTTTACGGCCTATCAGCCTTTTTAGGCTATGTAAGACCATGAAGCACAAAACCCACTAGAACAGTTTTTAGTAAACTAAAATCAAGTTGATTTGCCTCATACAAATCACATAGGGAGATGTGGTGGGTCAATTCTTAATCCCCCACCCTACAGGGAAAAACATACAGTTAGAGTCACTTGATGCCCCTCATTAGCTGGACCCCCTGGCTGCTGGGCTTTCGGGGCCTGCTCCAGTAGCTCAGCCAGGGGCCTGCTCCAGTAGCCCAGCCAGGGCCTGCTCCAGTAGCTCAGCCAGGGGCCTGCTCCAGTAGCTCAGCCAGGGCCTGCTCCAGTAGCTCAGCCAGGGGCCTGCTCCAGTAGCTCAGCCAGGGGCCTGCTCCAGTAGCCCAGCCAGGGGCCTGCTCCAGTAGCCCAGCCAGGGGCCTGCTCCAGTAGCCCAGCCAGGGCCTGCTCCAGTAGCCCAGCCAGGGCCTGCTCCAGTAGCTCAGCCAGGGGCCTGCTCCAGTAGCTCAGCCAGGGGCCTGCTCCAGTAGCTCAGCCAGGGCCTGCTCCAGTAGCTCAGCCAGGGCGGCCCCTAGCAGCCAAGGGGCATCGGGACAGGGTCAGATCATTCAGATCCAACTGCTTTACACCAGTCTGTAGAATAAGTATTTATCTCCTGATGGAGTCAAGCCTACAGCAAGTTTTCGAGTGTCGGTCTTTGTCCATGATAGAAGCAGTGGATCTGGTTTTTGCCAGCGCTGTTTGCCTTCTTGTTGAATACTAAAAGAAAGATATGAATTTCATCAACAGGTCAAGGAGGGAGAAACATCACAAGACACTGCAAAGTGTCAACAGTTCTGTAGCCACTCCTTGCAGAAATCACCCATGCCAATACTCTTGACAATGCGGATCTGTGTTCAAACACACAAATCTAGGTAAGGACTGTGTAGCAAGAAGTGTATAACAATGAGGCTTGCTTGAGTTTTGAGTTCTTGTACAAACATTTTATTTGCATTTTCCCATGATCTTTGCACCTGGTGAGTGCGTGTGCAGTGCACTTCCTTGAACTGTTTGCACAAAATCATGGACATCGTTTTTTGTAGCTACAGCATTAGTGTATTTCATGTGAAATGATCTCTGACCTCATAATCACAGAGAGGAAAAAATCGAAAATAAAGTCAATTCATTTCAAAGGCAAATATCTCCAACTCTTTGAGGGTAAATTATGTGAAAATGCTGAATCCTTCCATTTGGACACAGCCGTAGCCGGCCTTCTTTGCTGTACACTGGGCATCTCAGACAGCTTCTCAATTGTGAAGCCATTGGAGTCGTCACCAAAACTGATGGAATGCCATATGTGTGTGTACGTGCATGTGTGTGCGCATGTATGTGTGTGTGCATGTATGTGTGTGTGTGCATGTACGGGTGTGCGTGCATGTATGTGTGTGTGCATGTATGTGTGTGCATGTATCATTGTATGGGTGTGCAACACTTTTTTGTCTCTGGTAATTGTTGTTTACAGACTTGTACTTTTTTGTTGGTCTGCGCTGTCAGACTGGTCATTGTTCACAGTGACTTGCAGTAGTTTTGTAGGTGCTCATTGTTCATAGTGCCTTGCAGTAATTTTATAGGTGCTCATTGTTCATAGTGCCTTGCAGTAATTTTATAGGTGCTCATTGTTCATAGTGCCTTGCAGTAATTTTATAGGTGCTCATTGTTCACAACGCCTTGCAGTAATTTTGTAGGTGCTCATTGTTCATAGTGTCTTGTAATAGTTTTGTAGGTGCTTATTGTTCACAGTGCCTTGCAGAAATGTTGTAGGTGATCATGTTCACAATTCCATTTGCAGTAGTTCCATAGATAATCAATGTTCACGGTGCCTTGTGGCTGTTCAACATCTGCTCACCACTCACTGTGCCTTGCACTCATTGACAGGCTGGTTGCTGACATTCTTGACATTTCGAATGACACGACCCTTGGGTCTGGCGGTGGTGGACTTCTCCTTGGTCTTGGAGGGCTTGGCAGCACCAAGGCCATCGGCGTTGGACAGCGTGGTTGTCTCCTGGTGTCCATCCTGGAAGCAGACCTGCACTTCTCCACACATGGCCACACCCTTCTTCCTGACCTCCTTGTCCTTGACCCCGGCACTGCCAACGTCCTTGACCTGGTTGGTGGCATCTTGTAGGATGTCCTCATCTGTGCACAGCAAGAGCAGGTGCTCAGAAAGAAAGATTTGGTTTTAGTTCTGACATTGTGTGGAATGGGTAATACAATTACAAAACAAAGAAAAGACCTGGTGGACAATCTGAATTTCACAGTTGTTTTGACATGTTCATGGTGGGCAACTTCAAACTGAAGCCACACACAATGCACCCAAGCCTACCTGCAGGGTCTGGAATTCACTGCAGCATGCTTGCATACTTGTGCAAAATCTTAATATCAACGACATATTTTAACTGGAATGATGACAAGTTCAAACAGGAAAGTAAAGGATAACTTCATTTGCCAATATGACTGAGCCAGATAACACACAAAAAAACCACCACCAAAATTCCCCCAAACCCCTTTGTTTAAAATATTTAGCACAAATATTTAATTTTCAATTCAAAAACTGTTGGTATCATTTTCAAGTTTGGGACAAAATTGAAATATTAGAAAAAGGGGGTTAGGGGTAGGTGGAGGGTAGGGGGGTAGGTGGAGGGTAGGGGGGTAGGTGGAGGGTAGAGGGGTAGGTGGAGGGTAGGGGGGTAGATGGAGGGTAGGGGGTAGATGGAGGGTAGGGGGGTAGGTGGAGGGTAGGGGGTAGGTGGAGGGTAGGGGGGTAGGTGGAGGGTAGGGGGGTAGATGGAGGGTAGGGGGGTAGGTGGAGGGTAGGGGGTAGATGGAGGGTAGGGGGGTAGGTGGAGGGTAGGGGGTAGGTGGAGGGTAGGGGGGTAGATGGAGGGTAGGGGGGTAGATGGAGGGTAGGGGGGTAGGTGGAGGGTAGGGGGGTAGGTGGAGGGTAGGGGGTAGGGGGGTAGGTGGAGGGTAGGGGGGTAGGTGGAGGGTAGGGGGTAGGTGGAGGGTAGGGGGGTAGGTGGAGGGTAGGGGGGTAGATGGAGGGTAGGGGGGTAGGTGGAGGGTAGGGGGGTAGGTGGAGGGTAGGGGGGTAGATGGAGGGTAGGGGGGTAGGTGGAGGGTAGGGGGGTAGGTGGAGGGTAGGGGGGTAGGTGGAGGGTAGGGGGGTAGGTGGAGGGTAGAGGGGTAGGTGGAGGGTAGGGGGGTAGGTGGAGGGTAGGGGGGTAGGTGGAGGGTAGGGGGGTAGGTGGAGGGTAGGGGGGTAGGTGGAGGGTAGGGGGGTAGGTGGAGGGTAGAGGGGTAGGTGGAGGGTAGGGGGTAGGGGGAGGGTAGGGGGGTAGGGGGAGGGTAGGGGGGTAGGTGGAGGGTAGGGGGGTAGATGGAGGGTAGGGAGGTAGGTGGAGGGTAGGGGGGTAGGTGGAGGGTAGGGGGGTAGGTGGAGGGTAGGGGGGTAGATGGAGGGTAGGGGGGTAGATGGAGGGTAGGGGGGTAGGTGGAGGGTAGGGGGGTAGATGGAGGGTAGGGGGGTAGATGGAGGGTAGGGGGGTAGGGGGAGGGTAGGGGGGTAGGTGGAGGGTAGGGGGAAAGGTTGATCAATGCACTAAGAATCAATTCTTCAAGGCAAGGTATGTAAAGCACTGTGGGCTTCATTATGTTTGTAATAGTGCTTTAGAAAAAATAAAAATTAGTATATGGTGCAAAAGCAGGACTGCGACATGGAGAGGGGTGAGTGTACAACAACACAGCTGCCCATTGTGAAAAAGCTCTCCAGTGTTCACACTATGATGGGCCCATGTGGAGGGGACAGGCACAGAGAGGTACAGAAAGCAACCAACCCACCTCGCAGGTGATCCATCAATAGACTTTGCATCAAAAACAGAGAGAAGAGTGACTTTTCCTCTACAAAAGGCACACACACACACATACACACAAACACAGGCATACACACACCACACACACACAGACATACACACACCACACACACACATACACATGCATGCACACACACAAGACACACACACACACACATACACACACACACAGAGACACACAAAGACACAGACACACACACACACACACAAAGCAGCTGCCACTTTTTTCGCAGCCCGTGTCAGAGTCCAGGGAGCCGACTTAAAACCCCTGACCAGTTTGGAAGGTGCAGATGACTGGTGTGACAATCAACACCACATACTAGGCCTGTCCTGCAGGTCACTGGAAGGAAGATGTCACAGCTCTGCTCAGACAAGTCACCCAGCCTCCAGCAGCACTGGGAATGTCATGGGGCATGTTTCTTAGGCTAGGAATCTTGCAGGAAACTTGAGGGCTGGGCATTGCCTAGTGTCTTGTTCGCAAGGAGGCACTCGCTGTGAAGGAGGGTGGCTGAGGTAGCTTCAGAGGTACCTCACTGCATCTAGCTGCAGAGGCCTGGATAATCCAAAATGGCAGAGACCGTGCCAACTGGGTAGCTACTGATAGTGTTCATTAGCATATTTTGAGGAGAATGTGTACAGGTTATTTCTGGACAAACACATTATTTTTTATTGTTTGCACACATCATACATGCCCACTCTCTGAATTATGTACCTTGAATTGATCCAAGTGTATCGAGACACAACATTTTCTACAAAATTGTCTACAATTGAACCCGGGTTGCTTTCTTTTCATTGAATAAATTCTCATGCCATTTGAGATGTCACCATGGTATAGGACAATAGGACATCAAGTGAAAACCTGCTGTGATGTCTGCATCGTCAGTTATTTCCTCTATCGGCAACTTCTTCACCAACTCTCACGCCAGGATGCAGCCATGTTCTCTCAGACTTTTGCCTTGCCAATTGATGATTGGCCATTTCTTAGACGTCTTTTGATGTTTGCCTCGCTCTCGGCTTGCCCTCAAGGAGAGTACCTAGCGTAGGCAACGTGCCCATGGTTAGTAGAAGGCATGCAAGGACTTGGGTTAGGGAAGGAAGGCCAGCAGAGCGCTGTAGACTCAGACTGCAGTGTGCACACATCTAGGACTCCAAAGCAGTTACCTTGCTGGCTAGGCCTCTCTGCAAGGAAGCAAACACTATGGCTTGTAGAGCAAGCAGTTCCACAAATGAAGCATCTTCTAACACAAATTTCATTTTTATCAAAATGATGGGGAGAAAAGTAACATTTTTCATGCCTTGAGACTTGGCTTGCTGTCACCAGTGCTATGGGAGACTACAGGATGATGGCGACAACGATGACAATGATGATGATGGTGGTGATGATGATGATGATGATGATGATGATGATGATGATGATGATGATGACGACGAAGTGAGGATGACTCATGATTACAAACTCAACAAAGTCCATCACAGCACATTCATGCAGTAGAGGTGGTCAGGTCGTACAGAGTGAGTGATTACCTTCTTCCAAGGCTAGTGGTGTCAGATTCTATACCATAGCCACTTATAAATAAGGTCCAAGCAAAAAACTATTTTAAAAGAAGGTAAAATGAGAACCCCTGCACAGTCGAGAACTAGTGGAAGGCCTCAAGATTTCTTTGTCAATTAACCCTTACCCTGGCATCATAATTGGGTCTGGTTAGGCTGTATGCGCTGTTAACCCCACCCACCTCCAAATTCCAAGCCTGAGACTTCCATCTTTTTCTTAACTTAACCCTTTACTGACTGACGCCACCAACTGAAAACAGCAGTTCCTGCCTGGGGCTGCCAACTCAAAAATGCAAAAACTTGGGTGGTTTAAAAAAAATGTCAGTAACTCTCTTGTTTGAGCTTCAATCAGCATGGAACTTAAAGATACAACAGATAAATCCATCAAAGTACGGAAAAACCTCCACCAGAAGTAATCACAGGGGAACAAAGACCAAACCCATGTAGTTGTTTTTGGGAAAAGATAATGCTGAATTTGTTTGCATTTTTTATAAACAAAAACAGAAGGCAAGGCCTTATTTTAACGCTGCAGCATTTGTCATGATAAGCAGGCCTATTGACCTCACAGCACACACTGCAACCATCACCACAAGGGTCCGCTAGAAGCCATCCTTGTACAAATTGTAGAACAACTTTTTTTTGGGGGGGATGGATTTTACCTGTGATGAGGCTAATATGGATTGGCGATGAAGATTTGCACTAGCTTATTAAAAACATTATTCACTTTTCAAAAACATGTTCTATGTCTTGGTTAAGAGTATTCCATGTAGGAAATCTGAAACAGCAGCATTTTTAATTGGGTTTCACATGATACACAATAAATGGTATCATTACTTCTGGTGTACAATGTTTAGCTTGAATATGGTAAGCATCTCCATATCATGCTATCAACTCCCTCTCACCGTTCCACACCCCCCCTACCCTTTCCACCACCACCACCCCACACACCCCCTACCCCTTTCACACCCCCTACCCCTTCCACACATACACTACCCCTTCCACCCCCACCCACCCTACCCCTTCCACACACCCCTACCCCTTCCACACACTCCCTACCCCTTCCACCACCACCCTATCTCTTCCACACACACCGTACCCCTCCCTCACACCCTACCATTCCCTCACACACCCTACCCCTTCCACACACACCCTACCCCTTCCACACACACCCTACCCCTTCCACACACACCCTACCCCTTCCACACACACCCTACCCCTTCCACACACACCCTACCCCTTCCACACACACCCTACCCCTTCCACACACACCCTACCCCTTCCACACACACCCTACCCCTTCCACACACACCCTACCCCTTCTCCACACACACCCTACCCCTTCTCCACACACACCCTACCCCTCCCTCACACCCTACCCCTCCCTCACACCCTACCCCTTACACACACACCCTACCCCTTCCACACACACCCTACCCCTTCCACACACACCCTACCCCTCCCTCACACCCTACCCCTTCCACACACACCCTACCCCTTCCACACACACCCTACCCCTCCCTCACACACCCTACCCCTTCCTCACACCCTACCCCTTCCACACACACCCTACCCCTTCCACACACACCCTACCCCTTCCTCACACACCCTACCCCTTCCACGCACACCCTACCCCTTCCTCACACACCCTACCCCTTCCACACACACCCTACCC
>JAWQFJ010028472.1:20000-52941 GCA_034096865.1 Theodoxus fluviatilis
ATCTGTGTACACTGTGGTTATCATGGATTAATATATATATATATGTCCCCTGAGACTTTAAAAAAAAATTACTTAAAGCTTTTCTCTTAAATATCCAGTTTTAGACTGAAATAGTCTATAGGGGCTGATAGGTCATAAAGCATAAAATAAAATAAAATGAAATAAAATAATATCAGATCGGATCAGATCAGATCAGATCAAATCCAGTTTTCTAAACATACTGTACCAGTAGACAACCATAGGTATATGACCTTTTCACCTTGAAAAAAGATTTGCAAAATCATCCCACACATGTGGCTTAATAGCATCAGCCAATGAAAAGGCTCCATCTATAGCGTCATGGCCAGTGAAAGGGAGGCAACTCTCCCTGTTTCCTGCACATGCGCATAGATAACATGATGCAACCACGTGCCACCACTTTTCGACTTTTCGTTGGAGTGTTTGGATGTACTCTGGTGTTCTCCTCAAGTCTTCACGTTGTGCGGACTTTCTGAAGGATTTGCTGTCGACTATGGCGGCGTTGCTGTTGGGAAGTACAAACACTCCTATGGCCCTCGCCGTTTTTCGAATTCCTGTTTTAGTGTTTAATTCGTTTTTTGCTTCAATTTCTGTTCCCGCCGGTAACCTCAGTGCACGGTCTGGTTCAGTTATTTTGTTGCCTGTTGTCTCTAGCTTCGGCTAGGTGCGTTGTGAGCGTGTTTCGCTTGTTGTACGCTTGTATTCTTGTGAGTGCGTTCTTGCTACTGCTTGCGTCAAGTTGACGCTGTTGCTGTCCGCCATTTTGTTTCGCCATTTTGGGAATATGGCGGCTCGCCTTCCTACCTCTCTTCAGGGTACGGAGGCGGCGCGCAGGTGCGCAAGCGCGGCTCTGCTTCTAAGAGGAAGAGCTGTTTGTCTATACCTCCTTCCTTTTTGCCATGTAAGAGGTAAAGTCGCGTTCGAGTAAGCCTCGTTCTGCCTCTTCCTCTGCATCGTGTAGCAGGGTAGACGATGTGTCGGGGAAGTTTTCTTCTCTCGACAACTCTTCTTTACAGGACACTCTCACTCTGTCTCTGGGGATTGCTCGGGGGTGGTTTCTGAGCCAGTTTTGGGTCCCCAGGCGGCTGCTGCATGTTTGGTGTATTTGTCTGAGGCTGCCTTTGTTTCAGTTCCCAGAGTGCGGTGTCGCACCGATCGGATTCTCTCCCGGCGGTAAGTCGAGACGGAGACGAATCCCTCGGTGGGGTGGGCACGGCTATCGATCGCAAGGGGGCTCTGCCCATGCGATCCGATCAGCATGTTGCCTCGGATTCCTGCCTTCTCCTGGTCGACCAGTAGATCGTATCCGACACGAGTCGCGATACCGGCAGAGCGTTGCTATCGATCCCGCCGAGGCAATGCCCGCGCGTTCCGATCAGCATGCTGCCATGGTTCACTGGCGATCAGATGATCATTCAATCGATCATGATGGAGAGAGGAAAAGAGCGGGTCAGGATACAGGCTATGCGTTGCGATCGACCGCACAGAGGCTTTGCCCGTCCGATTCGATCAGCATGCTGCCTTGGCATTCGGACGATCAGCCGATCGTTCCGTACATCGTGACGGCCAGGCGTCAGTCACGGTGCATGCAACGTTGCGATCGCTTACACGGAGGCAATGCCCAGTTGGCTCGATCAGCATGCTGCTTTGTTTTCCGGGCCTTCTGTCCCTCGATCAGTGGATCGTGGCGATCAGCGCGACCGGAGGGGTGTTGCTGTCGACCGCGCAGAGGTTTTGCCTTTGCGGTCTGATCAGCGTCCTCGCTTGTTTTCACGACGATTGCCTGGTCTATTGCTCGATCGTGATCGTCCTTGTCGGGAATTTCGACACGATCGAGCAATAGATGGTGTTGGGCAGGGGTCCTTTTACAGGACGCGCGGTGCTGTTGATCGCTCCGAGGTTTTTTCCCGGACGGTTTGATCAGCCTGCGTCCTTGGCGTCTCAGCGATCACGTGATTTTGCGCGAGATTCTCGCCCTCGGCGATACGTGCCTGACGATCGCTGGGATTTGCGTTTCGATCAGCATACTGTCTCAGTTCTAGGGGGATCGGTCGATCGCATGTCAGATCGCGATCTTCTCTTTGACTCTGATGCTCCCGTTCATGCTTCTCGGGAATCTCTGCTTTGGCGGCGCGTTGAGTCTCGACACTATCTCCTTCGTGATTTGTCAGACTCTGATTCGCGATCGCTCAGTCCGGTACGGGTTTCTGCTCGTCGCTCACATAGGTCTGCGGACTCTGAGTGTTTTCGATGGCAATCCGCCCGGCTGCCTTCCGGCGCTCGTACTTTGTTTTTTCCTCGATTGCCTGATCTATCGCTCGATCGTGATCATCCCTGTCGGGAATCAGACACAATCGAACGGTAGCTAGGTATGGACCAGGGTCACTGTACGGGTCGAGCATTGCTGATGTTCGCGCTGGGGTTTTTCCACGCGATTCCATCGGCAGACAGCCTTGAATTCTCGGCGGTCGCGCAGGATTCTCGACTTGGGGCAGGCGTTGCTGACGATCGCTCGGTTTTGCCCATGCGTTTTCGATCAGCAATATTGCCTCAGGTCTCTGGGGATCGGCTGATAGGTGATCAGATCGTGATCTTTCCTTCGGTCTGGTCGTCCGTGGTACAGGCAGAGCATTGCTGACGCCGCACAGAGATTTTTTCCTTGCGGTTCGATCAGCTGCTGCCTTGTATTCCCGGTGTTCGCGTGAATCGTGTTTTTTCCGGCGGGAATTTCGTCACGGCAGGCGATGCTGACGTTCGCTCAGTGACGTTTCCTTTGCAGTCAGAGCAGCTTGTTTCGTTCATTTCCCGGCGATCGGCTAATCTCACGCTAGTTCGTGATCCTTTCTGCCGGGAATCACAACAAGATCGGCGGACAGGCAGGGCTTGCTATCTACCGCACGGAGGCAAGGCCCGGGCGGGCAGATCGGCATGCTGCCTTGCATTCTTGTCAGTCAGCTGCTGCCTCAGGTCTCTGGGGATCGACGGATCGATTACAGATCGCGATCTTTCCTTTGTCTGTTTTTTGTCCAGTTCGTCCCTTCCGGGAATCGGTTTCAGCCAGGTGTTGCTGACGAACGCACAGTGTTTTGCCCTTGCGGTCGGATCAACATGCTGCGTTGTTTTCTCGGCGATCGCCTGTTCGATCGACAGATCGCAGTACAGGCGGGGTCTACGAACATCGGGGTTTTCAGAAATCTTACGGCACTTGGCGTTTTTTCGATTTCTGTTCATTCTCCGTTTGTGCACTTTACATGTATTGTTCCACCGGTTTTCAGTCCGGTTAGGTTCAATTATTGTCTCTAGCTTTGTCTCGGTGCATTGGCTTTTCTTCGCGTGAATCTCCTTCTTTCCTGTATTAGCTTCGGACTTTCTGGAAGTCGGAGCGATCAGTGGAGCGTGTCGGATAGGTCTTGGACAGGCAGAGCACTGCTATCGACCGCATGGAGGCTACGACCATGCGGGCCGATCAGCGTGCTGCCTTAGTGTTCTGGAGTTCGGCCGTTCTACCGTAGATCGTGAGGGACAGGAGTCACGTTATAGGTATCAGCTTGCTGCTTTGTTCCCGGCAATCGCCGGATTTACGATTGATCTTGAGCATTCCAGCTGGGATTCAGTCTTCAAGCAGTGGCGATGTTGGTGAGAGGCAGGGGAGTTCGGTTGGCGGTTGTACCTGGACGATTGGTTGGTTTACACCTATCGTCTCTGCACTCACTCTCATGGAAGTTCCTTTTCCACAGAATTTTTTCTCTGGAAATTGACTATCCTGGCAGATCACTGAGCCGGAGGACCGACACAGACACGACCTTGGTGTCCAGCCTTTGGTCTGCACTCGAGTCTCTGCGGCAAATCCACTTTCTAGAGATGGAAGCGTATTCTCTCTCTGAAGGGATTGGTGTCAGTATTGCGTGATCGGCACGTGACAATCTCGGGTGATAATGTCGCGTGGCTGAGTTTTCTTCGCCATCAGGGTGGCACAGTCTCTACGACTCTGTCTCTCTGGGCTGAGGAGGTTCTCTTGGGCTCACTTTCCTGGAGGTTCCATTTCCACGGCATTCTTTCCCGGGAAATTGAATATCCTTGCAGTTCACTGAGCCGGAGGAATCATTTTCTTCCTATGGAATAGACTGTGGCTTCGCTGGGGCGACCTGGTGGTGAATCTGTTCGCCACCCGATTCAACACATGTCTTCCGTGTTTCCTCTCGCGGATGCACGATCCGAGGGCTCTCGGACGAATGCTTCTGCTAGGTCGTGGGCGGGCGTGCATGTCTATGCTTTTCTCCCACTCGCATTATTCCGAAGGTGTTGGCCAGGGTCGCCCTAGAGTGTCCTCGGATGATTTTGGTCGCACCTTTCTGGACGGGAGTTTCATGCTTCCTTGAGCTGCTTGCTCTGGCGGATGGGGAATACATTGTTCTCATTCTCTCTGGTCCATTCTCGAGCAGCCTCACTCGAGAATGTGCCAGTCGGTCGTTCACTTCCTGAACTTTCTGCTTGGCTCTGTTCAGACACACAGTTTGCAGAGAGACAGGTCTTGTTTCCCTCGTTCGATGTCACACGCCTCCCTCGGTAGTTACCGCTCGGCGTTCACGAACACAAGCAAGGCCACGTGTGGCATTGACGTGTCTTTCGGTTGGAGGGTCCCCACCATCACCTGTGTATGTCGATCCGAACGATACTGACTGTGTCAACTGTCCAGTCTGTGCACTGGAGTATGTCTGGCTAGAACTCAGTCTCGTCGTTTCGCCGACATAGACTGTTTCTTCCATGGAAGTTGGCCACAGCGGGATATCAAAGACATCCATTTCCTAAGCTGGATTTGTCTTTGGATCACGGACACGTTTTGAATGCGCAGCTTGTTCCTCTGGTTGGTGTATCCAGGACTCATGAGATTCGCAGGGTTGCGACCTCTGTGGCTTTTGCCAAGAATGTATCGCTCTCATCTCATGAGGGCGGCGTTCTGGCGCAGTGACTGCGTTTTCACGCATCACTGCCGGCAGAATGTTCGCGTTCGTTGCCTGGACGGCACCTTTGGCATCAATAGTTGGTTGTGGCGGGTTCGCTGTCCGCCTTTGAGTGGTGTGTGTTCTTTAAGTTAGGTTGGTAGATGCACATCCCTCCTCCCTTCTGGGGTAATCTACCTATGGTTGTCTACTGGTACAGTATGTTTAGAAAACTTTAAGAAATTTAAACTAATTTCTATGTTTTCCTAGCATACTTACCAGTAGACAACATAATGTCCCACCCTCCTCCCCATTTTTTGTGCATCTTCACACGAGTTTCTCGGTATGGTGTCGAAAAGTGGTGGCACGTGGTTGCATCATGTTATCTATGCGCATGTGCAGGAAACAGGGAGAGTTGCCTCCCTTTCACTGGCCATGACGCTATAGATGGAGCCTTTTCATTGGCTGATGCTATTAAGCCACGTGTGTGGGATGATTTTGCAAATCTTTTTTCGAGGTGAAAAGGTCATATACCTATGGTTGTCTACTGGTAAGTATGCTAGGAAAACATAGAAATTAGTTTAAATTTCTTAAAATTCACTATAGTTCTCATTTTTGACTGCTGCCCTGCCCACTTCAACACATGGAAAACTGAAAGTGCTTGATTCATCTCTCATTCGCTTACTCCACTCTTGTCTTTCCCTCTCCGCAGTGCAACCGCACCAAGGCAGCCATCGACTGCTGTGTGCACCTGAACCAGTGGAACCAGGCCATCGATCTGGCCAAGACGCACAACGTGAAAGAGATCGACACGCTCCTGGCCAAGTACGCCCAGCACCTGCTGGAGAAGAACAAGGTCCTCAGCGCCATTGAGCTGTACCGCAAGGCTGGCCGCTACATGGAGGCAGCCAGGCTGCTCTTCAAGGTGGGGAAAGCATGCAGGTGGCTGCTGTCTTCTCCTGGAGTGGGCTCTGACCTAAACCAGGAGTTTAAAGTAGACAGTGGGAATTATTCTGCTAGTGAAAAGTAACAACAAAAAGTTTCAAATGTTTCTTGGACATTATTCCTCATCATTATCAAAGACAGTGCATTTATTGATGACTGGATAAATGTTTTTTCCCTCAAAAGAAAGAAGATAAAACATATTTCGTTTGAGAGTGCAGAGATCCTAGAGATGCGGGATCAAGGTGCCACTGTGATACTTGATCTGCAAAACTCACTACCTTGGGTCTATTTTTAACTCCCCAATTTAGTTTAGTGACCATTTCAGGATATGACAGCTCTGCCTCTCCTTTTTTAGGGTCGTAGAATGTTTGTCGGTTATCCAAGACATCATTAGGATTGCAAAAAATTAGTGAACGAGATGGATTTGAAATGATTTTGTGTGTGCTCTAGATTCAGTGTGCCCCAATTATGTATTTTTTTTGTCAACTTTGGACCCTCTCTTAACTCTTAAGGTCTGCCATTACCGCCCACCCTGCTCAATCCTGTACCGCCCATAGCCACCCACCCCACGTGGCTGTTACTTGACTGATTTATTCTACAAATCACATAATCCTTACAAGACTGGGGAATGAAACACGTGAATGACTTACAGGACCTTAAGTTAATGAGTGTTGTGATATTGGATGAATTAAGTTTGAAATTAGAGGAAATTTTTGGTTTAATGTTTAACCAATACATGGCTAGGCTGCATGCAGTAGTGGGATATCTGGTTGGCTGAAGATGTTTCTGTGAGAAATGTTGTCAAATTTATCAGAACCAGTAAGATGTATCATTTTCTCTGTCAGTGTCTTCTTGCACATCCAAATTTCAAGGACTGGTTTTCCTAAGGAAAAATGGAAATATAAATTGTAGTCTTGCTTTGAATTTTGTAGTGTAGTTCGTTTCCATTGCATTGGAAGGAGGCTGCAACAGCCTCTTCTCTCTCCCCTCACCCCTCCCCCCCCTCCCCTTTACCCCTCCCCTTCCCCCCTCCCCTCCATGGTTAACCCTTTCAGCCATGGACACCCTACTGTAGGACACTCCCAACACCCTGGATTTTCCATTTCTGCGAGAATGCTGCCTTGTGAACATTCCTAGGGTGTCTGCTGGTCCGAGCCAGAAAGGCAACACTCTAGTATATCATGTCGTGTTGGTGCCAACAGCGGTAGAGATATCTGATGTGTGCCTATCATTCAACTTCCTCTTCACTGGTACATCTGTGAAGGACGATGTGATCTGCGAAGGACGATGTGATCTGCGAAGGACGATGTGACGAGGGCAAGGCTGTGTCCATGCTTGCAGGTGGCAGAGGAACAGAAGAAGCGGCGCGCCAAGCCCATGTTCATGAAGAAGGTGTACGTGCTGGGGGGGCTGCTGGTGGAGCAGTACCACGAGTCCATCAAGCTGACGGCCCGCGCCCGCAGCAAGGGCAAGCAGGTGTGTGTGGGTCTGCAGGTCTGCTTGTTTGTTTTGGTGCAGAGCTCTTTTGATGGCAGATCTGTCGTATAGAGGTCTGTGGAGATGACTGGTTTTCCTCTTTGGGTTTAACTCTTTCCATTCCCACCATGTACTTTCTGTTTGTGTGCTATTTAGTATTGTGTGGAACAGTTGTGTAAAAAAAAATCTAATACATTTTCTCTAAGTTTTCAATTTTATTTGATGACATTAAAGTAAGGATACTCTATGAAATGTTAAGGATTTCGAGAAAGTAAATAGCTTATTGGATATTTGATGTGATTGCTGTAAAATTAACTAGACGTGATAAATCATCTGCACTTCCTTTGTTGTTATATGATCAAATCCTTACTAGAGGTCAAAATCATCATCATCATGATCTTTATCATCATTGTCGTCATCATGATCATCATCGTCGTCATCATCATCATCATCATCATCATCATCATCATCACCACATACCTCCTGTCACATTCCAGGCAACTTCAGCGCTGGCTGGGTTCCTGGAGGAGGATGTGAATTCCATCTCAGACACCAAGATCATCGACAACGCGTGGCGCGGAGCCGAGGCCTACCACTTCTACATCCTGGCACAGAAGCAGATGCACGAGGGCTATGTGGACGCTGCTATGCGCACCGCACTGCACCTGTGTGAATATGAGGACATCATCGATCCTGTCGACTCCTACTCCCTCTTGGGTGAGTATCCTGGAGTTTTTGACTCACATGCGAAGCAAAAGTGAGTCTATGTACTCACCCTTTTCGTCCGTCCGGGCGTCCGGGCGTCCGAAAACTTTAATGTTGGATTTTTCTCGGAGACTATTAAGTCTATCAATACCAAATGTGGCATGATGGTGTATGATGACAAGGCCTCAATAAACATACATAGTGACTTGTCCTTGCTTCAAGGTCAAGGTCAAGGTCACAGGGGCCATAAATGTTGTCTAAAAAACAGTCATTTTTCACATTTTCTCAATTTTCTCTGAAGGTTTTGAGATTGGATACCTGACCTATATATGGTATATAGGGCAAAGTAATCCCTATCTTTTGATACCAGTTTGGTTGACCTTGCTTCAAGGTCAAGGTCACATGAGCTGTTCAAAGTTGGATTGTATACATATTTTGAAGTGACCCTACCCTGAACTATGGAAGATAACTGTTTCAAACTTAATAATTATGTGGGGCACATGTTATACTTTCATCATGAGACACATTTGGTCACATATCATCAAGGTCAAGGTCACTTTGACCCTTATGAAATGTGACCAAAATGGGGTAGTGAACCACTAAAAGTGACCATATCTCATGGTAGAAAGTGCCAATAAGCACCATTGTGCTTCCTATGTCTTGAATTAACAGCTTTGTGTTGCATGACCTTGGATGACCTTGACCTTGGGTCAAGGTCACATGTATTTTGGTAGGAGAAAAGTGTAAAGCATTTCTTAGTGTATGATGTCATTGGTAGGTTTAGTTGTTTGACCTTGACCTTGAAGGTCACCTGAAGGTCAAGGTCATGTAAAGGTCAAGGTCAAGCATGTGAGTCGTATGGGCTTTGCCCTTCTTGTTATGGTGAAGAACTTAATCCTTTCCTTATTAAAAAAAATCATCTTTATTCAGATAGGGAGATGTGATACACATTCAGTCTAACTTATTCATCTACTTATTTTGTCCATGAGTTTTAATTCGTTCATTCATACATTAATTTATCTATCCATTCATCCATCTTAACATCCATCTATTCATCAGTACATGTGTTCATTCATCCATCCATCATCTGTTCATCCATCACCTATTCATCATCCATCCATCATCTATTCATCCGTTCTTTCTATTTCATCCATCCTTCCATCCATCAATCTGTCCATCCTTCCATTCATCCATCCATCCATCCATCCAACCTTCCATCCATCCATCCATCCATCCATCCATCCATCCATCCATCCATCCATCCATCATTTATATATCCATTCGTGCATTCTTTTATTCCATCCATCCATCCACCCACCCACCCATCCACCCTTTTTATTTCATCCATCCATCCAATCATCCATCCATCCATCTATCCATCCATCCATCCATCCATCCATCCACCCACCCACCCACCCACCCATACATCCACCCACCCATCCAACCATTCCTCTTGTCCACCACAGCCCTGGCAGCCTGTGCCAACCGCGCCTTCCTGACCAGTTCCAAGGCCTTCATCAAGCTAGAGTCTCTGGAGAACCTCAACCCAGAACAGCACCAGCAGTACGAGGAGCTGGCCCTGGAGATCTTCACAAAGTACGTGGCGTGTTCCATGTTGCTGTTGCAGCTGTGTTTCTTGCAGACGTTTGGGATGTCAGGTGTGCTGTGTTTTATGGGCTTGGCATCACCCATGCAGTTCTGATTCCATGTTGGCCACATTCCACAGCTTGGAGAACTGGGCAACTCGTCCTGTGGGTGTGCAGATGCTCGGTGGCTGAGCGGTCATTATGCTTGACCAGAGATGGGTTACCCAGGAATATGATGTGTGTGTTAACTCTTAAGGTCCTGTAAGTCATTCACGTGTTTCATTCAACAGTCTTGTAAGGATTATTCAATTTGTAGAAAAAAAATCAGTCAAGTAATAGCCACGTGGGGTGGGAGGCAATGGGCGGTACAGGATTGAACAGGGTCTTAAGAGCTAGGGCAAATCCAAAAGGAGTTTCTTGTCAGTTTTCTCAGTGATTGCTGTAATCGTGCTGGAGAAAAGTTGCTATACAAAGATTATAGGTTACACAAAGATAGCTCATAAGCTCAATGTTGTGAGGATCGAGACACGTTGCGCCCCAAGCGGCTAGAACTATGGGAAAGTAATCACAACGCTTAGAGACATGTAAAAGTGCTTGTTTGTCGACGCGTTTCTGATGCGTTCCGATCATGTTTGTGAATACATTTACGGTGTAATGTGTAATAAAATGATTTGCTGCAATAATGGGGGTGTAGTGGCTTTGTTTTTTTTGTAGCAGGCATTGTGAAATCGAAATATTTGGTTCATCGAAATGGATGCTTCTGCGCATGCGCATGAGCCTATAGTCCGTTTAAACATTGCTCTGTCAGTGGAGACGCTACCAACTTCGCACGCCCGGGGAGTTATGCCAAAGATCCGGCCGCGTTAAAGCATGCAAAAATATTAATTAGATTAAAAACTAATCGAAAATAGTCATATTAGACTGTTTTAACGTATACTTTCTGCAAAAACCCCACAGAAGATAAGTAAACAAACCTCACCGGTCGTATGTACCTAGATGGCTAGCAGACAAATGATCTTTGTCTCCACTGACAGAGCAATGTTGAAACGGACTATAGGCTCACATTTCGATGAACCAAATATTTTGATTTCACAACGCCTGCTACAAAAAAAAAACCCACTACACCCCCATTATTGCAGCAAATCATTCTATTATACATTACACCGTAAATGTATTCACAAACATGATCGGAACGCATCAGAAACGCGTTGACAAACAAGCACTTTTACATGTCTCTAAGCATTGTGATTACTTCCCCATAGTTCTAGCCGCTTGGGGCGCTGCGTTTTTAGCGTCTTGTAACTTTATATAGCAAAAGCTCGGCATGAGCTATCTTTGTGTAACCTATAATCTTTGAGTGGGTATCAACACTGGGTTGGAAAAGCAGGCAGTGCCTGGATTTGGAACAGATTTATTACAAGAACTGATTGGCTGGACCTTGCATATGACTACAGTGATCACGACCAGAAACACCTTTTGGATTTTGTTGCTTGCATATCATAGCCCTGGGAGACCACACCTCTGCAGCTGATTGTAGCTTGTGGGTGGGATGCTCAAGGCTGCACAGATCCCCAAGTTGCATCCTTTAGTAAGATGCTTTTCTTGGATTGCTATCTCTCTCCACCTCCACCCCCCACGCAGGAGTACAATGGGTTCCTGTCAGGGCTGAGCTGAAAAGTTGTTGAAGAAGAACTTGGGCATGTTCTTCTTTAGCCTGGTTGTGTGTTCCCTAGGGATTCGAGATGGTATGAGCGGCCCGATGTCCAGGGGGTAAATGTGTGCAGTTTGAGCATCCATGAGTGGAGAAAAGTTGCTATACAAAAGGCCACCTTATTACCACCTTATTATTACCACCACCAAAAAGGTTATTTTTTTCAGTTGACTAGTTCGTTAGTTATTCAGCGAAACAACTCAAAAAGTTCTAAAGGAATTCTGATTGAATTTGACACAAGGTCAGGGTCTCATCCAAGTAACAACCCATTACATTTTGAAGGTTATCTGTATTCTCCAATTGGAATTACAACCATAAACTGATAAGGAGATATCTGAAATGTTATGGCCTAAGGCAGGTATGTGCTGCAAGCCAGTGCGAGCATTCCTCTCTCAAAGACCGCTAGCAGGCACTAAAATGAACTGTAGCATCAGGTCTGGCTAGCTGACATGTTATGACTACCACGTGCCAGGGCGTGTTCCCGAAGTACAGCAACTGCAGCGTTGCAATGGAAGATGCATTAGCACTTCATGGTTTGAAGAATGTGAACAAAAGGGTAAGGAAGGATGTTATGACTACAGATAAATAATAATGGTGAATATTGATGATGATGACGACGACGATGACGACGATGATGTTGACAAAGATGTCGAAGATGACGATGATGACGATGATGATTGATCCTGATTATGATATCAGTGACTCCTGCCCTTTAAGGAATCCAGTTTCAGATCTTGTACTACGCTTTTTAGATGGATTCAAAATATTGTTCATCTGAAGGTGTATTTGACCCCCTGTGAGTTGGGGGCGAGAATAGAGCCCCACAAACGTTACTGCATGAGATGCAAGGCTAAAGTTGGCAAAACAGTTTTGAGCGAACGGAGAGAAAAGTCATCAGCGCACATTGTCATGTAACAGCTTTCCTGATGTTTCCATTTCTTAAAGAGAAAAAAATTTCCCTTAACGAACATACTTTTTTTTTCTTCTGGAATATTCATGAATTAATGAATAATGGTGTGGTTGAAACATCTCATTTAGTCATTTTTCCAACTCTAGCCCTGTTTTTCCATGCAATCACACTTTGTAAAAGGTGAACAACTAGGAGAGTTGCTACTTGACGTGCTCATATGCTAGCCTGCGCAAGTGGTTTTGCAGGTAATGGCCTTACATAGCCCACACACAGGGATTTAAAGAAACCCAGAATTTTCCCGCCGCAGGGATAGAACCGCGCACAGCATGCTCCCCTATCTCAGCCTGCATGAGGGGAGAGCATCGGTGAGCTGCCAGGAACTGGCTATAGTATTTTACACAGGGTGGAAGGGAGGTTTCTGTAAATACTTCTGGTTTTGCCTTGACACGTCGTAGATGTTGAACCAAAGCTAACGCAGTCTCACAGAGGGATATGTGCATCGTAGATGTGCACTAAGTATACTCATTCATGCACAGACAGAATTACACGCACAGACAGAATTACACGCACAGACAGAATTACACGCACAGACAGAATTACACGCACAGACAGAATTACACGCACGGACAGAATTACGCGCATGGACAAATTTATGTCACAGGGTTGCAGCAAGTGTGGCATTGTCAAGGTATCTAAATAATCCCAGATTTTTCCCGTCCCAGGGATAGAAGCACTTCACTGCGCCTTGCTCATTTTCTTACCCCTAACATGCTCACCAATCTCTGCCTGTAAAAACAGGGTTTCAACACTCCTGTAGAGGCTGAGGGGCTGACCCATTCTGTCAACCCGAGTCAGTATTGACTCTGGCACAGTTCGCAATGAATGCGTAATAGACTTGACCCTTCGCATTACAGCATTGTGCCAAAAATATTTCGTTCTGATACTATTATTTTCTCCACTTTTTACAGAAATCATTCAGATGTCAAAATTTGTTTACATTTCAACACAAACATTTTATTTTATCGAATAAACGCTTGTGTATTGCCTTAACAAGAGTAAGTTATAAGTTGTGTGCGAAATAATCTTAGAACTACTTTAACGGCATATATCAGGGAGCAGATCGGCTATCCAACAAGCCTCTCGTGTGACCTCCATTTGCATATATCGGACAAAAACCTTCCATCACGTGATGTCAACTGGGCTAGAGACACTTTTGCTGGTGGTAGGCAAAGTCTCTAGTTAGAATGGGGTGGACCATGCTTTCATGCAAGAGGAGGGGGGGGGGGGGGGGGGGGGGGGCGCTGCCACGTACTGGTATTTGTATTTTAGGCAGTATAGACTGTAAAGCCCCATCCATCGGTTATATAAAGAGGTGTTTCAATTCTGCTTCAGACACAGCCCCAAGGACAGTCGCATGAACAAGACGGAGTGCACAACCTGTGCCACCTCCATCCCTGACTGGTGAGTAGGACAGTTCCTCTGAAAGACCAGCACATTTTGCGCAATGCTGGAAATGCAAAGGTCAAAGTGCATAACTTGAAGCAAGAGACTTTGCTGAGTTGTGCGGTGAGAAACTGAGGTGCAGGACTGAAGACTTCGCTTTTATGATTCAAATAAAGGAACACATTTAAGGGGTTGTCAACACTCCATTTTTAAGGGGACGCAGAAATGTATAGATCATAGTGATGTATAGATCATAGTGATGTATAGATCATAGTGATGTATAGATCATAGTGATGTATAGATCATAGTGATGTATAGATCATAGTGATGTATAGATCATAGTGATGTATAGATCATAGTGATGTATAGATCATAGCGATGTATAGATCATAGCGATGTATAGATCATAGCGATGTATAGATCATAGTGATGTATAGATCATAGTGATGTATAGATCATAGTGATGTATAGATCATAGTGATGTATAGATCATAGTGATGTATAGATCATAGTGATGTATAGATCATAGTGATGTATAGATCATAGTGATGTATAGATCATAGTGATGTATAGATCATAGTGATGTATAGATCATAGTGATGTGTAGATCATAGTGATGTGTAGATCATAGTGATGTATAGATCATAGTGATGTATAGATCATAGTGATGTATAGATCATAGTGATGTATAGATCATAGTGATGTATAGATCATAGTGATGTATAGATCATAGTGATGTATAGATCATAGTGATGTATAGATCATAGTGATGTATAGATCATAGTGATGTATAGATCATAGTGATGTATAGATCATAGTGATGTATAGATCATAGTGATGTATAGATCATAGTGATGCATAGATCATAGTGATGCATAGATCATAGTGATGCATAGATCATAGTGATGCATAGATCATAGTGATGCATAGATCATAGTGATGCATAGATCATAGTGATGTATAGATCATAGTGATGTATAGATCATAGTGATGTATAGATCATAGTGATGTATAGATCATAGTGATGTATAGATCATAGTGATGTATAGATCATAGTGATGTATAGATCATAGTGATTTATAGATCATAGTGATGTATAGATCATAGTGATGTATAGATCATAGTGATGTATAGATCATAGTGATGTATAGATCATAGCGATGTATAGATCATAGTGATGTATAGATCATAGTGATTTATAGATCATAGTGATGTATAGATCATAGTGATGTATAGATCATAGTGATGTATAGATCATAGTGATGGAGAATGATGTCCATTCATCCCTAGCAGGGACTGAACCACGGCACCTAATGGCCTGGCACAACTGCCAACAGGTCAGGCCACAATGCCAAATCCCGATTCTATGAAATGCATTCATCAGCGTATCACATTTTTCTCCATTAGTTGGCTGTAAAAAAAATGGAACGGGACTGTGGCTTTCGTCAATGCTTTCTGCTTCATTATTGGCTTTGTGACATTGAGTAGCTTCTGCCGAAGTCAGTTGGATGTCTTTCCTGTCAGATAGAGAAAAATCTAGCTCACATGCGAGTCCTCAATCACATTAATGAAGTAGAGTCATCATGAACAATTTCGGTTTTTGTTTTAAGATGAAGTGAAACCCTTTAAACAGATTTTGATCTGTGATCTATAATGAATACCATTAATTAGGTAAAATGGATTCTCGTGTCTCATTGCACAGAAAGTCGGGCACACTTTCAATATGATTTTTACTTTTCCAGCAAATTATCTTCAAGTCATCATAAGACAAACACTTTTATAAAATCTCTCTTCAAATGTACCAAACCTCCACCTCCATCTCCCTCCTCCTTCTCCATCTCCACAGGTCCTCGGTGTGCCCCAACTGCGACACCAAGTTCCCGCCATGCATCGTGACGGGCCGCTCCATCATGGAGTACCAGTTTTGGCAATGCCAGTTCTGCAAGCACCGTGCCATCCAGGCCGAGATCTCACAGCGCCAGACCTGCCCGCTCTGCCACAGTCCTGTCTAGCCCACCCACCTCCCCCACCCCCACCCTTACCCCTCCCCCCACCCACCCCTTATACCCCACCCATCCCTACTCTCGCCCGTTCATGGGGAATTTCAGTTCTTGATCATCCTGACGCAACCAGTCCCAACCTCCTTCTGGTTCTGCTTCCCTGACGAAGTTGAGTTCATTGAAATCCAGGAAAGAAAGAGAGAGAGAATGAGTGCAGCTTTTGAAGTGAAAAATTTGTTGAGATCTGAAGCCATTAGAGCATCCTTGATGTGGTGTTGATGAGTTGATGAGACCAAGAGGGCCAGGGAATGTTAAGGTTCTGATTTTGAAGAGTAAAGGGTATCTACAATAACATTGAGAGTTTCGGTTGTTAAAATCTTGAAGAGGAGACACAATCTGAACTTGCTGGAATTATTTAAATCTTCAGACAAAGAGAGGATGCTGATGAAAAACTGAAAGTAATATCCGCATCCAGGAAGAAAAAGGTCAATTCTGATATGAAGGAGCTGACATGATCCTTTGCAAGAGAGAGTACACTGGCTTCAATCTTGAATTGAGACCACCTCATGTGTCTGAGAAGATTGTTGTTGTGAAACAGAAGAACTGATGTGATCCTGAGTTGCAGAAAGACATATGGATTTGATTTGGGAAAAGGTTGTAAAGTCATGAGTATAGGGGAGATAATTTTGTGTGGGAAAATGTTTCGATAAAGAGCAGCAGAAAAAGGGAAAGTTTTGGTTCTGAAAGAGTTGCTGAGATCCAGAGAATCAGAGAGAATGCCATTGATGCTGTGCTAACTTTTCCTGATCTAAAAAAAGTCTCAAGAAATGACATTTGGGATACAAATGATGTTTTGGCTTTTGGGGGGCATTTCTTTTTCTTTGGCATTTGGCCCTCCACTGGGAATTCAAGTTCTGATCTTCTATTTGAGGATGGATGGCAACAACTTCAGAATTGAAGCAACATCCAGGAGGAAAGATATCTACCCTCTAGGCTGCAAGGGATATGACTGTTGTTATGGACCTTTTGCAATGCATTGAGAGCCAGAATTAGCTATCTCAACTATGGCATGAGTTAGAAGAATAAGACTGCACCAATGTGGGAAGTGCTGTAGTTGTTTAAAAAGTTAAACCCTGCAAAGATGAAATGAGCATGGTTAAACTTTTAAAACAACTACAGCACTTCCCACATTGGTGCAGTCTTATTCTTCTAACTCATGCCATAGTTGAGATAGCTAATTCTGGCTCTCAATGCATTGCAAAAGGTCCATAACAACAGTCATATCCCTTGCAGCCTAGAGGGTAGATATCTTTCCTCCTGGATGTTGCTTCAATTCTGAAGTTGTTGCCATCCATCCTCAAATAGAAGATCAGAACTTGAATTCCCAGTGGAGGGCCAAATGCCAAAGAAAAGAAATGCCCCCAAAAGCCAAAACATCATTTGTATCCCAAATGTCATTTCTTGAGACTTTTTTTAAGATCAGGAAAAGTTAGCACAGCATCAATGGCATTCTCTCTGATTCTCTGGATCTCAGCAACTCTTTCAGAACCAAAACTTTCCCTTTTTCTGCTGCTCTTTATCGAAACATTTTCCCACACAAAATTATCTCCCCTATACTCATGACTTTACAACCTTTTCCCAAATCAAATCCATATGTCTTTCTGCAACTCAGGATCACATCAGTTCTTCTGTTTCACAACAACAATCTTCTCAGACACATGAGGTGGTCTCAATTCAAGATTGAAGCCAGTGTACTCTCTCTTGCAAAGGATCATGTCAGCTCCTTCATATCAGAATTGACCTTTTTCTTCCTGGATGCGGATATTACTTTCAGTTTTTCATCAGCATCCTCTCTTTGTCTGAAGATTTAAATAATTCCAGCAAGTTCAGATTGTGTCTCCTCTTCAAGATTTTAACAACCGAAACTCTCAATGTTATTGTAGATACCCTTTACTCTTCAAAATCAGAACCTTAACATTCCCTGGCCCTCTTGGTCTCATCAACTCATCAACACCACATCAAGGATGCTCTAATGGCTTCAGATCTCAACAAATTTTTCACTTCAAAAGCTGCACTCATTCTCTCTCTCTTTCTTTCCTGGATTTCAATGAACTCAACTTCGTCAGGGAAGCAGAACCAGAAGGAGGTTGGGACTGGTTGCGTCAGGATGATCAAGAACTGAAATTCCCCATGAACGGGCGAGAGTAGGGATGGGTGGGGTATAAGGGGTGGGTGGGGGGAGGGGTAAGGTGGGGGTGGGGGAGGTGGGTGGGCTAGACAGGACTGTGGCAGAGCGGGCAGGTCTGGCGCTGTGAGATCTCGGCCTGGATGGCACGGTGCTTGCAGAACTGGCATTGCCAAAACTGGTACTCCATGATGGAGCGGCCCGTCACGATGCATGGCGGGAACTTGGTGTCGCAGTTGGGGCACACCGAGGACCTGTGGAGATGGAGAAGGAGGAGGGAGATGGAGGTGGAGGTTTGGTACATTTGAAGAGAGATTTTATAAAAGTGTTTGTCTTATGATGACTTGAAGATAATTTGCTGGAAAAGTAAAAATCATATTGAAAGTGTGCCCGACTTTCTGTGCAATGAGACACGAGAATCCATTTTACCTAATTAATGGTATTCATTATAGATCACAGATCAAAATCTGTTTAAAGGGTTTCACTTCATCTTAAAACAAAAACCGAAATTGTTCATGATGACTCTACTTCATTAATGTGATTGAGGACTCGCATGTGAGCTAGATTTTTCTCTATCTGACAGGAAAGACATCCAACTGACTTCGGCAGAAGCTACTCAATGTCACAAAGCCAATAATGAAGCAGAAAGCATTGACGAAAGCCACAGTCCCGTTCCATTTTTTTTACAGCCAACTAATGGAGAAAAATGTGATACGCTGATGAATGCATTTCATAGAATCGGGATTTGGCATTGTGGCCTGACCTGTTGGCAGTTGTGCCAGGCCATTAGGTGCCGTGGTTCAGTCCCTGCTAGGGATGAATGGACATCATTCTCCATCACTATGATCTATACATCACTATGATCTATACATCACTATGATCTATACATCACTATGATCTATAAATCACTATGATCTATACATCACTATGATCTATACATCGCTATGATCTATACATCACTATGATCTATACATCACTATGATCTATACATCACTATGATCTATACATCACTATGATCTATAAATCACTATGATCTATACATCACTATGATCTATACATCACTATGATCTATACATCACTATGATCTATACATCACTATGATCTATACATCACTATGATCTATACATCACTATGATCTATACATCACTATGATCTATGCATCACTATGATCTATGCATCACTATGATCTATGCATCACTATGATCTATGCATCACTATGATCTATGCATCACTATGATCTATGCATCACTATGATCTATACATCACTATGATCTATACATCACTATGATCTATACATCACTATGATCTATACATCACTATGATCTATACATCACTATGATCTATACATCACTATGATCTATACATCACTATGATCTATACATCACTATGATCTATACATCACTATGATCTATACATCACTATGATCTATACATCACTATGATCTATACATCACTATGATCTATACATCACTATGATCTATACATCACTATGATCTATACATCACTATGATCTATACATCACTATGATCTATACATCACTATGATCTATACATCACTATGATCTATACATCACTATGATCTATACATCACTATGATCTATACATCGCTATGATCTATACATCGCTATGATCTATACATCGCTATGATCTATACATCACTATGATCTATACATCACTATGATCTATACATCACTATGATCTATACATCACTATGATCTATACATCACTATGATCTATACATCACTATGATCTATACATCACTATGATCTATACATCACTATGATCTATACATTTCTGCGTCCCCTTAAAAATGGAGTGTTGACAACCCCTTAAATGTGTTCCTTTATTTGAATCATAAAAGCGAAGTCTTCAGTCCTGCACCTCAGTTTCTCACCGCACAACTCAGCAAAGTCTCTTGCTTCAAGTTATGCACTTTGACCTTTGCATTTCCAGCATTGCGCAAAATGTGCTGGTCTTTCAGAGGAACTGTCCTACTCACCAGTCAGGGATGGAGGTGGCACAGGTTGTGCACTCCGTCTTGTTCATGCGACTGTCCTTGGGGCTGTGTCTGAAGCAGAATTGAAACACCTCTTTATATAACCGATGGATGGGGCTTTACAGTCTATACTGCCTAAAATACAAATACCAGTACGTGGCAGCGCCCCCACCCCCCCCCCCCCCCCCCTCCTCTTGCATGAAAGCATGGTCCACCCCATTCTAACTAGAGACTTTGCCTACCACCAGCAAAAGTGTCTCTAGCCCAGTTGACATCACGTGATGGAAGGTTTTTGTCCGATATATGCAAATGGAGGTCACACGAGAGGCTTGTTGGATAGCCGATCTGCTCCCTGATATATGCCGTTAAAGTAGTTCTAAGACTTTCACACAAAACTCAGAACTTACTATTGTTGAGGTAATAAACAAGAGTTTATTCGATAAAATAAAATGTTTGTGTTGAAATGGAGACAATTTTTGACTTTTGACATCTGAATGATTTCTGTAAAAAGTGGAGAAAATAATAGTATCAGAACGAAATATTTTTGGCACAATGCTGTAATGCGAAGGGTCAAGTCTATTACGCATTCATTGCGAACTGTGCCAGAGTCAATACTGACTCGGGTTTACAGAATGGGTCAGCCCCTCAGCCTCTACAGGAGTGTTGAAACCCTGTTTTTACAGGCAAAGATTGGTGAGCATTTTTGGGGTAAGAAAATGAGCAAGGCGCAGTGAAGTGGTTCTATCCCTGGGACGGGGAAAAATCTGGGATTATTTCGATACCTTGACAATGCCTCACTTGATGCAACCCTGTGACATAAATTTGTCCGTGCGTGTAATTCTGTCCGTGCGTGTAATTCTGTCTGTGCGTGTAATTCTGTCTGTGCGTGTAATTCTGTCTGTGCGTGTAATTCTGTCTGTGCGTGTAATTCTGTCTGTGCATGAATGAGTATACTTAGTGCACATCTACGATGCACATATCCCTCTGTGAGACTGCGTTAGCTTTGGTTCAACATCTACGACGTGTCAAGGCAAAACCAGAAGTATTTACAGAAACCTCCCTTCCACCCTGTGTAAAATACTATAGCCAGTTCCTGGCAGCTCACCGATGCTCTCCCCTCATGCAGGCTGAGATAGGGGAGCATGCTGTGCGCGGTTCTATCCCTGCGGCGGGAAAATTCTGGGTTTCTTTAAATCCCTGTGTGTGGGCTATGTAAGGCCATTACCTGCAAAACCACTTGCGCAGGCTAGCATATGAGCATGTCAAGTCGCAACACTCCTAGTTGTTCACCTTTTACAAAGTGTGATTGCATGGAAAAACAGGGCTAGAGTTGAAAAAATGACTAAATGAGATGTTTCAACCACACCATTATTCATTAATTCATTAATATTCCAGAAGAAAAAAAAAGTATGTTCGTTAAGGGAAATTTTTTTCTCTTTAAGAAATGGAAACATCAGGAAAGCCGTTACACGACATTGTGCGCTGATGACTTTTCTCTCCGTTCGCTCAAAACTGTTTTGCCAACTTTAGCCTTGCATCTCATGCAGTAACGTTTGTGCATGGAGACTCAGTGGGGCTCAATTCTCGCCCCCAACTCACAGGGGGTCAAATACACCTTCAGATGAACAATATTTTGAATCCATCTAAAAAGCGTAGTACAAGATCTGGAACTGGATTCCTTAAAGGGCAGGAGTCACTGATATCATAATCAGGATCAATCATCATTGTCATCATCGTCATCTTCGTCATCTTCGACATCTTTGTCATCATCATCGTCGTCATCGTCGTCATCATCATCAATATTCACCATTATTATTTATCTGTAGTCATAACATCCTTCCTTACCCTTTTGTTCACATTCTTCAAACCATGAAGTGCTAATGCATCTTCCATTGCAACGCTGCAGTTGCTGTACTTCGGGAACACGCCCTGGCACGTGGTAGTCATAACATGTCAGCTAGCCAGACCTGATGCTACAGTTCATTTTAGTGCCTGCTAGCGGTCTTTGAGAGAGGAATGCATGCACCGGCTTGCAACACACACCTGCCTTCGGCCATAACATTTCAGATATCTCTTTATCAGTTTATGGTTGTAATTCCAATTGGAGAATACAGATAACCTTCAAAATGTAATGGGTTGTTACTTGGATGAGACCCTGACCTTGTGTCAAATTCAATCAGAATTCCTTTAGAACTTTTTGAGTTGTTTCGCTGAATAACTAACGAACTAGTCAACTGAAAAAATAACCTTTTTGGTGGTGGTAATAATAAGGTGGTAATAAGGTGGCCTTTTGTATAGCAACTTTTCTCCACTCATGGATGCTCAAACTGCACACATTTACCCCCTGGACATCGGGCCGCTCATACCATCTCGAATCCCTAGGGAACACACAACCAGGCTAAAGAAGAACATGCCCAAGTTCTTCTTCAACAACTTTTCAGCTCAGCCCTGACAGGAACCCATTGTACTCCTGCGTGGGGGGTGGAGGTGGAGAGAGATAGCAATCCAAGAAAAGCATCTTACTAAAGGATGCAACTTGGGGATCTGTGCAGCCTTGAGCATCCCACCCACAAGCTACAATCAGCTGCAGAGGTGTGGTCTCCCAGGGCTATGATATGCAAGCAACAAAATCCAAAAGGTGTTTCTGGTCGTGATCACTGTAGTCATATGCAAGGTCCAGCCAATCAGTTCTTGTAATAAATCTGTTCCAAATCCAGGCACTGCCTGCTTTTCCAACCCAGTGTTGATACCCACTCAAAGATTATAGGTTACACAAAGATAGCTCATGCCGAGCTTTTGCTATATAAAGTTACAAGACGCTAAAAACGCAGCGCCCCAAGCGGCTAGAACTATGGGGAAGTAATCACAATGCTTAGAGACATGTAAAAGTGCTTGTTTGTCAACGCGTTTCTGATGCGTTCCGATCATGTTTGTGAATACATTTACGGTGTAATGTATAATAGAATGATTTGCTGCAATAATGGGGGTGTAGTGGGTTTTTTTTTTGTAGCAGGCGTTGTGAAATCAAAATATTTGGTTCATCGAAATGTGAGCCTATAGTCCGTTTCAACATTGCTCTGTCAGTGGAGACAAAGATCATTTGTCTGCTAGCCATCTAGGTACATACGACCGGTGAGGTTTGTTTACTTATCTTCTGTGGGGTTTTTGCAGAAAGTATACGTTAAAACAGTCTAATATGACTATTTTCGATTAGTTTTTAATCTAATTAATATTTTTGCATGCTTTAACGCGGCCGGATCTTTGGCATAACTCCCCGGGCGTGCGAAGTTGGTAGCGTCTCCACTGACAGAGCAATGTTTAAACGGACTATAGGCTCATGCGCATGCGCAGAAGCATCCATTTCGATGAACCAAATATTTCGATTTCACAATGCCTGCTACAAAAAAAACAAAGCCACTACACCCCCATTATTGCAGCAAATCATTTTATTACACATTACACCGTAAATGTATTCACAAACATGATCGGAACGCATCAGAAACGCGTCGACAAACAAGCACTTTTACATGTCTCTAAGCGTTGTGATTACTTTCCCATAGTTCTAGCCGCTTGGGGCGCAACGTGTCTCGATCCTCACAACATTGAGCTTATGAGCTATCTTTGTGTAACCTATAATCTTTGACCCACTCCAGCACGATTACAGCAATAACTGAGAAAACTGACCAGAAACTCCTTTTGGATTTGCCCTAGCTCTTAAGACCCTGTTCAATCCTGTACCACCCATTGCCTCCTACCCCATGTGGCTATTACTTGACTGATTTTTTTTCTACAAATTGAATAATCCTTACAAGACTGGGGAATGAAACACGTGAATGATTTACAGGACCTTAAGAGTTAACACACACATCATATTCCTGGGTAACCCATCTCTGGTCAAGCACAATGACCGCTCAGCCACCGAGCATCTGCACACCCACAGGACGAGTTGCGCAGTTCTCCAAGCTGCCGAATGTGGCCAACATGGAATCAGAACTGCATGGGTGATGCCAAGCCCATAAAACACGGCACACCTGACATCCCAAACGTCTGCAAGAAACACTGCTGCAACAGCACCATGGAACACGCCACGTACTTTGTGAAGATCTCCAGGGCCAGCTCCTCGTACTGCTGGTGCTGTTCTGGGTTGAGGTTCTCCAGAGACTCTAGCTTGATGAAGGCCTTGGAACTGGTCAGGAAGGCGCGGTTGGCACAGGCTGCCAGGGCTGTGGTGGACAAGAGGGATGGTTGGATGGGTGGGTGGATGTATGGGTGGGTGGGTGGGTGGGTGGATGGATGGATGGATGGATGGATGGATAGATGGATGGATGGATGATTGGATGGATGGATGAAATAAAAAGGGTGGATGGGTGGGTGGGTGGATGGATGGATAGATGGAATAAAAGAATGCACGAATGGATATATAAATGATGGATGGATGGATGGATGGATGGATGGATGGATGGATGAATGGATGGATGGAAGGTTGGATGGATGGATGGATGAATGGAAGGACGGACAGATTGATGGATGGAAGGATGAATGAAATAGAAAGAACGGATGAATAGATGATGGATGGATGATGAATAGGTGATGGATGAACAGATGATGGATGGATGAATGAATGAACACATGTACTGATGAATAGATGGATGTTAAGATGGATGAATGGATAGATAAATTAATGTATGAATGAACGAATTAAAACTCATGGACAAAATAAGTAGATGAATAAGTTAGACTGAATGTGTATCACATCTCCCTATCTGAATAAAGATGATTTTATTTAAGGAAAGGGTTAAGTTCTTCACCATAACAAGAAGGGCAAAGCCCATACGACTCACATGCTTGACCTTGACCTTTACATGACCTTGACCTTCAGGTGACCTTCAAGGTCAAGGTCAAACAACTAAACCTACCAATGACATCATACACTAAGAAATGCTTTACACTTTTCTCCTACCAAAATACATGTGACCTTGACCCAAGGTCAAGGTCATCCAAGGTCATGCAACACAAAGCTGTTAATTCAAGACATAGGAAGCACAATGGTGCTTATTGGCACTTTCTACCATGAGATATGGTCACTTTTAGTGGTTCACTACCCCATTTTGGTCACATTTCATAAGGGTCAAAGTGACCTTGACCTTGATGATATGTGACCAAATGTGTCTCATGATGAAAGTATAACATGTGCCCCACATAATTATTAAGTTTGAAACAGTTATCTTCCATAGTTCAGGGTAGGGTCACTTCAAAATATGTATACAATCCAACTTTGAACAGCTCATGTGACCTTGACCTTGAAGCAAGGTCAACCAAACTGGTATCAAAAGATAGGGATTACTTTGCCCTATATACCATATATAGGTCAGGTATCCAATCTCAAAACCTTCAGAGAAAATTGAGAAAATGTGAAAAATGACTGTTTTTTAGACAACATTTATGGCCCCTGTGACCTTGACCTTGACCTTGAAGCAAGGACAAGTCACTATGTATGTTTATTGAGGCCTTGTCATCATACACCATCATGCCACATTTGGTATTGATAGACTTAATAGTCTCCGAGAAAAATCCAACATTAAAGTTTTCGGACGCCCGGACGCCCGGACGGACGAAAAGGGTGAGTACATAGACTCACTTTTGCTTCGCATGTGAGTCAAAAACTCCAGGATACTCACCCAAGAGGGAGTAGGAGTCGACAGGATCGATGATGTCCTCATATTCACACAGGTGCAGTGCGGTGCGCATAGCAGCGTCCACATAGCCCTCGTGCATCTGTTTCTGTGCCAGGATGTAGAAGTGGTAGGCCTCGGCTCCGCGCCACGCGTTGTCGATGATCTTGGTGTCTGAGATGGAATTCACATCCTCCTCCAGGAACCCAGCCAGCGCTGACGTTGCCTGGAATGTGACAGGAGGTATGTGGTGATGATGATGATGATGATGATGATGATGACGATGAGGATGATGATGATGATGATGATGATGATCATGATCATGATGATCATGATGATGATCATGATGATGATCATGATGATGATGACGACGACGATGATGATCATGATGATGACAATGATGATAAAGATCATGATGATGACAATGATGATAAAGATCATGATGATGATGATTTTGGCCTCTAGTAAGGATTTGATCATATAACAACAAAGGGAGTGCAGATGATTTATCACGTCCAGTTAATTTTACAGCAATGACATCAAATATCCAATAAGCTATTTACTTTCTCTAAATCCTTAACATTTAATAGAGTATCCTTAATTTAATGTCATCAAATAAAATTGAAAACTTAGAGAAAATGTATTAGATTTTTTTTTTTACACAACTGTTCCACACAATACTAAATAGCACACAAACAGAAAGTACATGGTGGGAATGGAAAGAGTTAAACCCAAAGAGGAAAACCAGTCATCTCCACAGACCTCTATACGACAGATCTGCCATCAAAAGAGCTCTGCACCAAAACAAACAAGCAGACCTGCAGACCCACACACACCTGCTTGCCCTTGCTGCGGGCGCGGGCCGTCAGCTTGATGGACTCGTGGTACTGCTCCACCAGCAGCCCCCCCAGCACGTACACCTTCTTCATGAACATGGGCTTGGCGCGCCGCTTCTTCTGTTCCTCTGCCACCTGCAAGCATGGACCCATCCTTGCCCTCGTCACATCGTCCTTCGCAGATCACATCGTCCTTCACAGATGTACCAGTGAAGAGGAAGTTGAATGATAGGCACACATCAGATATCTCTACCGCTGTTGGCACCAACACGACATGATATACTAGAGTGTTGCCTTTCTGGCTCGGACCAGCAGACACCCTAGGAATGTTCTAGCATTCTTGCAGAAATGGAAAATCCAGGGTATTGGGAGTGTCCTACAGTAGGGTGTCCATGGCTGAAAGGGTTAACCATGGAGGGGAGGGGGGAAGGGGAGGGGGGAGGGGGGGGGGGGGAGGGGAGAGAGAAGAGGCTGTTGCAGCCTCCTTCCAATGCAATGGAAACGAACTACACTACAA
Source organism: Theodoxus fluviatilis (assembly GCA_034096865.1). Lineage (NCBI taxonomy): Eukaryota > Metazoa > Mollusca > Gastropoda > Cycloneritida > Neritidae > Theodoxus > Theodoxus fluviatilis. The sequence continues at coordinate 46,939 of JAWQFJ010028472.1, forward strand.
AATACAAAGCAAGACTAAAATTTATATTTCCATTTTTCCTTAGGAAAACCAGTCCTTGAAATTTGGATGTGCAAGAAGACATTGACAGAGAAAATGATACATCTTACTGGTTCTGATAAATTTGACAACATTTCTCACAGAAACATCTTCAGCCAACCAGATATCCCACTACTGCATGCAGCCTAGCCATGTGCTGGTTAAACATTAAACCAAATTTTCCTCTAATTTCAAACTTAATTCATCCAATATCACAACACTCATTAACTCTTAAGGTCATGTAAGTCATTCACGTGTTTCATTCCCCAGTCTTGTAAGGATTATGTGATTTGTAGAATAAATCAGTCAAGTAACAGCCACGTGGGGTGGGTGGCTATGGGCGGTACAGGATTGAGCAGGGTGGGCGGTAATGGCAGACCGTAAGAGTTAAGAGAGGATCCAAAGTTGACAAACAAAATACATAATTGGGGCACACTGAATCTAAAGCACACACAAAATCATTTCAAATCCATCTCGTTCACTAATTTTTTGCAATCCTAATGGTGTCTTGGATATGTCCATAACCGACAAACATTCTACGACCCTTACAAAGGAGAGGCAGAGCTGTCATATCCTGAAATGGTCGCTAAACTAAACTGGGGAGTTAAAAATAGACCCAAGGTAGTGAGTTTTGCAGATCAAGTATCACAGTGGCACCTTGATCCCGCATCTCTAGGATCTCTGCACTCTCAAACGAAATATGATTTATCTTCTTTCTTTTGAGGGGAAAAAAAATCATCCAGTCATAAATAAATGCAGTCTTTGATAATGATGAGGAATAATGTCCAAGAAACATTTGAAACTTTTTGTTGTTACTTTTCACTAGCAGGGTAATTCCCAATGTCTACTTTAAACTCCTGGTTTAGGTCAGAGCCCACTCCAGGATAAGACGGCAGCCACCTGCATGCTTTGCCCACCTTGAAGAGCAGCCTGGCTGCCTCCATGTAGCGGCCAGCCTTGCGGTACAGCTCAATGGCGCTGAGGACCTTGTTCTTCTCCAACAGGTGCTGGGCGTACTTGGCCAGGAGCGTGTCGATCTCCTTCACGTTGTGCGTTTTGGCCAAATCGATGGCCTGGTTCCACTGGTTCAGGTGCACACAGCAGTCGATGGCTGCCTTGGTGCGGTTGCACTGCGGAGAGGGAAAGACAAGAGTGGAGTAAGCGAATGAGAGATGAATCAAGCACTTTCAGTTTTCCATGTGTTGAAGTGGGCAGGGCAGCAGTCAAAAATGAGAACTATAGTGAATTTTAAGAAATTTAAACTAATTTCTATGTTTTCCTAGCATACTTACCAGTAGACAACCATAGGTATATGACCTTTTCACCTCGAAAAAAGATTTGCAAAATCATCCCACACACGTGGCTTAATAGCATCAGCCAATGAAAAGGCTCCATCTATAGCGTCATGGCCAGTGAAAGGGAGGCAACTCTCCCTGTTTCCTGCACATGCGCATAGATAACATGATGCAACCACGTGCCACCACTTTTCGACACCATACCGAGAAACTCGTGTGAAGATGCACAAAAAATGGGGAGGAGGGTGGGACATTATGTTGTCTACTGGTAAGTATGCTAGGAAAACATAGAAATTAGTTTAAATTTCTTAAAGTTTTCTAAACATACTGTACCAGTAGACAACCATAGGTAGATTACCCCAGAAGGGAGGAGGGATGTGCATCTACCAACCTAACTTAAAGAACACACACCACTCAAAGGCGGACAGCGAACCCGCCACAACCAACTATTGATGCCAAAGGTGCCGTCCAGGCAACGAACGCGAACATTCTGCCGGCAGTGATGCGTGAAAACGCAGTCACTGCGCCAGAACGCCGCCCTCATGAGATGAGAGCGATACATTCTTGGCAAAAGCCACAGAGGTCGCAACCCTGCGAATCTCATGAGTCCTGGATACACCAACCAGAGGAACAAGCTGCGCATTCAAAACGTGTCCGTGATCCAAAGACAAATCCAGCTTAGGAAATGGATGTCTTTGATATCCCGCTGTGGCCAACTTCCATGGAAGAAACAGTCTATGTCGGCGAAACGACGAGACTGAGTTCTAGCCAGACATACTCCAGTGCACAGACTGGACAGTTGACACAGTCAGTATCGTTCGGATCGACATACACAGGTGATGGTGGGGACCCTCCAACCGAAAGACACGTCAATGCCACACGTGGCCTTGCTTGTGTTCGTGAACGCCGAGCGGTAACTACCGAGGGAGGCGTGTGACATCGAACGAGGGAAACAAGACCTGTCTCTCTGCAAACTGTGTGTCTGAACAGAGCCAAGCAGAAAGTTCAGGAAGTGAACGACCGACTGGCACATTCTCGAGTGAGGCTGCTCGAGAATGGACCAGAGAGAATGAGAACAATGTATTCCCCATCCGCCAGAGCAAGCAGCTCAAGGAAGCATGAAACTCCCGTCCAGAAAGGTGCGACCAAAATCATCCGAGGACACTCTAGGGCGACCCTGGCCAACACCTTCGGAATAAGGCGAGTGGGAGAAAAGCATAGACATGCACGCCCGCCCACGACCTAGCAGAAGCATTCGTCCGAGAGCCCTCGGATCGTGCATCCGCGAGAGGAAACACGGAAGACATGTGTTGAATCGGGTGGCGAACAGATTCACCACCAGGTCGCCCCAGCGAAGCCACAGTCTATTCCATAGGAAGAAAATGATTCCTCCGGCTCAGTGAACTGCAAGGATATTCAATTTCCCGGGAAAGAATGCCGTGGAAATGGAACCTCCAGGAAAGTGAGCCCAAGAGAACCTCCTCAGCCCAGAGAGACAGAGTCGTAGAGACTGTGCCACCCTGATGGCGAAGAAAACTCAGCCACGCGACATTATCACCCGAGATTGTCACGTGCCGATCACGCAATACTGACACCAATCCCTTCAGAGAGAGAATACGCTTCCATCTCTAGAAAGTGGATTTGCCGCAGAGACTCGAGTGCAGACCAAAGGCTGGACACCAAGGTCGTGTCTGTGTCGGTCCTCCGGCTCAGTGATCTGCCAGGATAGTCAATTTCCAGAGAAAAAATTCTGTGGAAAAGGAACTTCCATGAGAGTGAGTGCAGAGACGATAGGTGTAAACCAACCAATCGTCCAGGTACAACCGCCAACCGAACTCCCCTGCCTCTCACCAACATCGCCACTGCTTGAAGACTGAATCCCAGCTGGAATGCTCAAGATCAATCGTAAATCCGGCGATTGCCGGGAACAAAGCAGCAAGCTGATACCTATAACGTGACTCCTGTCCCTCACGATCTACGGTAGAACGGCCGAACTCCAGAACACTAAGGCAGCACGCTGATCGGCCCGCATGGTCGTAGCCTCCATGCGGTCGATAGCAGTGCTCTGCCTGTCCAAGACCTATCCGACACGCTCCACTGATCGCTCCGACTTCCAGAAAGTCCGAAGCTAATACAGGAAAGAAGGAGATTCACGCGAAGAAAAGCCAATGCACCGAGACAAAGCTAGAGACAATAATTGAACCTAACCGGACTGAAAACCGGTGGAACAATACATGTAAAGTGCACAAACGGAGAATGAACAGAAATCGAAAAAACGCCAAGTGCCGTAAGATTTCTGAAAACCCCGATGTTCGTAGACCCCGCCTGTACTGCGATCTGTCGATCGAACAGGCGATCGCCGAGAAAACAACGCAGCATGTTGATCCGACCGCAAGGGCAAAACACTGTGCGTTCGTCAGCAACACCTGGCTGAAACCGATTCCCGGAAGGGACGAACTGGACAAAAAACAGACTCAAAGGAAAGATCACGATCTGTAATCGATCCGTCGATCCCCAGAGACCTGAGGCAGCAGCTGACTGACAAGAATGCAAGGCAGCATGCCGATCTGCCCGCCCGGGCCTTGCCTCCGTGCGGTAGATAGCAAGCCCTGCCTGTCCGCCGATCTTGTTGTGATTCCCGGCAGAAAGGATCACGAACTAGCGTGAGATTAGCCGATCGCCGGGAAATGAACGAAACAAGCTGCTCTGACTGCAAAGGAAACGTCACTGAGCGAACGTCAGCATCGCCTGCCGTGACGAAATTCCCGGCCGGAAAAAACACGATTCACGCGAACACCGGGAATACAAGGCAGCAGCTGATCGAACCGCAAGGAAAAAATCTCTGTGCGGCGTCAGCAATGCTCTGCCTGTACCACGGACGACCAGACCGAAGGAAAGATCACGATCTGATCACCTATCAGCCGATCCCCAGAGACCTGAGGCAATATTGCTGATCGAAAACGCATGGGCAAAACCGAGCGATCGTCAGCAACGCCTGCCCCAAGTCGAGAATCCTGCGCGAAACTCGCGACCGCCGAGAATTCAAGGCTGTCTGCCGATGGAATCGCGCGGAAAAACCCCAGCGCGAACATCAGCAATGCTCGACCCGTACAGTGACCCTGGTCCATACCTAGCTACCGTTCGATTGTGTCTGATTCCCGACAGGGATGATCACGATCGAGCGATAGATCAGGCAATCGAGGAAAAAACAAAGTACGAGCGCCGGAAGGCAGCCGGGCGGATTGCCATCGAAAACACTCAGAGTCCGCAGACCTATGTGAGCGACGAGCAGAAACCCGTACCGGACTGAGCGATCGCGAATCAGAGTCTGACAAATCACGAAGGAGATAGTGTCGAGACTCAACGCGCCGCCAAAGCAGAGATTCCCGAGAAGCATGAACGGGAGCATCAGAGTCAAAGAGAAGATCGCGATCTGACATGCGATCGACCGATCCCCCTAGAACTGAGACAGTATGCTGATCGAAACGCAAATCCCAGCGATCGTCAGGCACGTATCGCCGAGGGCGAGAATCTCGCGCAAAATCACGTGATCGCTGAGACGCCAAGGACGCAGGCTGATCAAACCGTCCGGGAAAAAACCTCGGAGCGATCAACAGCACCGCGCGTCCTGTAAAAGGACCCCTGCCCAACACCATCTATTGCTCGATCGTGTCGAAATTCCCGACAAGGACGATCACGATCGAGCAATAGACCAGGCAATCGTCGTGAAAACAAGCGAGGACGCTGATCAGACCGCAAAGGCAAAACCTCTGCGCGGTCGACAGCAACACCCCTCCGGTCGCGCTGATCGCCACGATCCACTGATCGAGGGACAGAACGCCCGGAAAACAAAGCAGCATGCTGATCGAGCCAACTGGGCATTGCCTCCGTGTAAGCGATCGCAACGTTGCATGCACCGTGACTGACGCCTGGCCGTCACGATGTACGGAACGATCGGCTGATCGTCCGAATGCCAAGGCAGCATGCTGATCGAATCGGACGGGCAAAGCCTCTGTGCGGTCGATCGCAACGCATAGCCTGTATCCTGACCCGCTCTTTTCCTCTCTCCATCATGATCGATTGAATGATCATCTGATCGCCAGTGAACCATGGCAGCATGCTGATCGGATCGCGCGGGCATTGCCTCGGCGGGATCGATAGCAACGCTCTGCCGGTATCGCGACTCGTGTCGGATACGATCTACTGGTCGACCAGGAGAAGGACCAGGAATCCGAGGCAACATGCTGATCGGATCGCATGGGCAGAGCCCCCTTGCGATCGATAGCCGTGCCCACCCCACCGAGGGATTCGTCTCCGTCTCGACTTACCGCCGGGAGAGAATCCGATCGGTGCGACACCGCACTCTGGGAACTGAAACAAAGGCAGCCTCAGACAAATACACCAAACATGCAGCAGCCGCCTGGGGACCCAAAACTGGCTCAGAAACCACCCCCGAGCAATCCCCAGAGACAGAGTGAGAGTGTCCTGTAAAGAAGAGTTGTCGAGAGAAGAAAACTTCCCCGACACATCGTCTACCCTGCTACACGATGCAGAGGAAGAGGCAGAACGAGGCTTACTCGAACGCGACTTTACCTCTTACATGGCAAAAAGGAAGGAGGTATAGACAAACAGCTCTTCCTCTTAGAAGCAGAGCCGCGCTTGCGCACCTGCG
>JAWQFJ010028475.1:2500-5000 GCA_034096865.1 Theodoxus fluviatilis
CCACCCTCTAGGAACGCGTGCTATTTTATCATGCCTGTTGAACGCTTCCTCGAACAGCCAATCAGATGGATTCCTGCTTGTGACGTGGCAGTAGATGTCTTAATGGCGGCCTAACCTTGCTCGATTCGTAACTTCTAGGGCTTCTGCTACTTTGTCTGTCAGTTGTAGGATGACCTGACGCCTTAATATGATTTTCTTGTACAGTTCCTCGTCAATCCATTTTTCTCGTTGAGTGCGGTTTATTGCAAAATATATTGTCGTCACAAGGTGTGCAGCTGACTCGATCAAGGTCAAAGAAAATCTAGCACCACGTGTGTTAAACAAATGGGCGGAAGCGGAGTTCGGAACGGATCTAAGATGCGATATCACACCATCGGGTGTTTTTCTCGTTCTGTTTGTGGGGAACTGGTTGGTTGGAGAGTTATAAATCGAAAGGAATGCCGCGATCACCATGAGCACACTGGTATGGGGAAAGTTGGAAAGACATCAATCAACACACTAATTCTACTGTGAATACATGTGGCCTAGTGGTATTGTTATCGATTACCACATGGGTGTCCTGGGTTCATTTTTCGTCCGATGTCTACGTCTGTCTCCCCCCCCCCTCCCCCTCCCCCCTCCCCCCATCTCCCCTTAGTTTTCAATTACCTGTGTACCGGACACAATGAAATTATGTGTCCTTTCAGCAAAACTTGCCACGAGTGAGGAGGCTTTTGAATTAAGTTGGACCCTCAAACAGCTGTGTTTATCAAGGTAATCAGTGAAGTATCACATGTGAATCAGAACTGCGTATGCCTCGGAAAGGAAACAGTCAAACGTCTGTGTGTGTGTGTGCGTGTGTGCGTGCGTGCGTACGTGCGTGCGTGCGTGCGTGCGTGCCAGCTTGTGTGTGTGCTTGAGTGGGAGTGTTCAAAATCAGAGTCCACCGAAAACCACATAGTGCAGATATCACGTAGGAGTGACATTGTTACCATCAGTAAAGGAAACGAAACACATCAATCTTGAAGAACAGTCACACAGAGCAGTCGTTACGGAGGACGAACTCTGCAGAGTAGTGAGGCAAAATCGTGAGCAGGTCAAGTCTCAACCTGTGCTTGAGGATCACACTCACTTACGTGGAGCAGGGCTGGTCATGCCTGCACGAAGACAAAAGCAGGAACTGAGGGAGGATGGAACATGTACAAGGAACAGTCGTGCTTACGCACGCTTCCCTACCGGACCCCTTAGTCACAGGAAGTGACGTCAGAGCAGGAACAAGAAGCTTCGTGGCAGCAGTCTCAAGACGTCAAGTGAAAACCTTAGCCTATAGCTCGTCAAGAACGGATGCAAAGACTTCTTAAACGTGCAGAATGGACGCGAACACTTTTCTGTTTAACTAGCAAGAAAACAATGAGGTTAAAATGAAGTGAAATGCAACAACACAAATAACGGCGTGCAATACTTTCATTTTATACAAATAGTATAAACAAATTAATTTAAATAAAAACATATATTTTTCTTTTACTATCTTGATATCCATTTGGATTTTAATAATGTGAACATTGCTGCCATGCAGTGCACCTTCCGTCTCTGGTCTCCAAACCTTGCGTGGATGGGAAAACCAAGAATGCTAACTTCAGTCCACGAAGAAGATGTCTCTGAACAGGTACCAGCTTATGGGGCATAACCATCGTCTGGTCAAGCCGTCATAAATCAGTCTTGACATGACAACGGGGGTGGTAGGGTGTGTGGGTGGGTGTGAGATGGTGGACATGAGCGGAAGACGGGGGAGAAAGGAGATCGGTGAGTGGGCAGAATAGATATGAAAGAAATGATACCCTAGGGGGAAAGAGGACAAGGGAAAAACGGTGGAAAAAGCAAGGCCGGGGGCAGGGGAAGGGGGTGGGGGTGGGGTAATGGAGAAAGAGGACTGGGTGAGGGAGGGGGTGGGGGGAGGAGGAAAAGACAGGGAACCTGTGACCTTTGACAGGAAACGCCCAGGGCGTCTTTTATGACCTCTGACCCACCGGAAAGGAACCTACGAGGTCAAAGGAAATACGTCATAGGTCCACTTGCTGTCAGCCCAACACGTTCTGCAAATCTTTCTCTGTCTTGGTGAGATGCGGCGTTTTGTATAGCCATACAGACCCAGTCCGGTACTGAGTGGTAATAAATTTGGAATCTCAGCCCAGCGTTCTGAACGTAGAAATTATTTTTGACAACAACTTGCTGCTAAAGTAAACACCCCAGCTTAATTTTATATCTCCGACTCCAAACGTCGACTAAGAAGGGTAATTTCCTCCCAAGATGAGACACATCAGCAATTAGGTGTTAAAAAAGTGCAATTATTGTGTGGTCAGTTAGTCAGCTCGTCAAATTTTAGTAGAACTGATGACACTTGTTGTCTAAAGGGCACGTTTATCTTAAGATGTACCACTTGTGGGGCTTGCTTGTAGGGGAAAAGTGTATTGGCAAAAGTAGGCCATCGTGTCCAATCACTTCTGGATCAATTTAAAATTAA
>JAWQFJ010028475.1:12500-25000 GCA_034096865.1 Theodoxus fluviatilis
GCAATAGCGGCCCTCCGCAATGAGGTCCTCCACATGGCCGACGCGGTCGCTGGGCTTAGCCAATCCCTGGCGCTGAAACTAGTCTATTTTTAGCCGACCCCAAGCAGACAAAGCGCGTAACTCTCAGCAGTGTCCACTACTCGGTCAGCTCTCCCCTTTCATCTCCTCGTTGGAACGTCAGTCTTGATAGTCTTGTATTACATTTGCCTTTACGTTACCCATGTACAGGTTTGTAGACAAGAAACTGCAGACTTTTTCCTTCACATTTCCGCACATACATACGCGTACATGCACGCATACACGTACAAAGGCATACACACAGGCATGTGCACAAGAGCACTCAAGCACGCGCGCGTATGCGTGCACGCACGCGCACACACACACATACACACAAACATGCACACACACACACACACACACACACACACACACACACACACACACACACACACCTCAAAGACTAGCGGCAAATTTTATATAGCCCTATCACGACTTTCGCTTTGGTGTTCATCACATTTCAGCCGCTAATTCAGATCAGGCGTGAATGATGGCTTCCAACTAGCATATATACTGTAATACATATGCTATTTTGTCGTTTAATTGAATTTTGCAAAGTTGTACTGTTGCAGCGAAGCACCATCAATATTCTTTCAGTCAGCCAGAGAGTTATTCGACTAGTCAATCAGTCTGTCAACCCAGTCAGTTCATCAAGTCAGTCGGTCAGTCATTCAGTCATGTCAGTTTGTCAACCAAGCCAGCCTCTCTCTCTCTCTCTCTCTCTCTCTCTCTCTCTCTCTCTCTCTCTCTCTCTCTCTCTCTCTCTCACTCCTTAAATCTCTCTCAACAGCAACATTTTGAAACACACATGCGGTCGCCATTTCGATCATCATCCTGGACGGATATGGCGACCGCATGTCTGTGTTTCAAAATGTTGCTGTTTCTAACGTAATTTGGTCAAATATAGTTCTGGTTTAATTAGAATAGCTTAAATATATCATATTCAAGAAGGGGATAACGATATATATGCTCATTTCTAAGCCATTTCAAAGCCATTAGCGCCATTAGCGCCATTTCGGTAAATAGCATGACCCGAAGATTTGATCGAGACAGGGGTGAACCTTTGCGCTTCGGCTTACGTTGGATGGGATATATTCTGTTCTAATCCTGGAGCTTTGTATAACCGTGCTCTACCCAAAATCTCAGAACTACCATCACGACAGACAAGCTGTGTAATGAGATGGTAAGGTACATAGGCATCATCCTCGCAATGAAGCGTTACTGTACGTCTATCCTCACTCAACCCTCACGCTCCCTCCCAAAATTTGCTTCCTGAAGCCTAGAAATGAATAAACTTGTGTTAAACAACAGTAATGTTCAATTTAAAATGCAGATCTGAGACTCACCCCCGCGCAGACTCCTTTGTTTTTATTAAGCCGGTTGAGATTTAGCTGATCGTGTGGCCGGCAGCACGCCTTGATCCACGCCATGGCATCGGCTCTTCTGCTTTTTACAGAGGGAAATTGATGCAATTTGCCTCCTACTATTTTATCGGGATATCGTTGATCACCAGAGCATGTGCCCCACTGGCAGTGAACAACCATTTTGTTGTGGTTGTGCGATAGGCTAGAACCGAAGCGAAAACGCGTGATGGAGTCAAAGAGACGCTGCTTCCAGACAGTGCCACACTTGTGATACCAGTGTGAGCCAGATAAGTCTGCGCTAAAAATAGACTAGTTCCGCGTCAGCGATTGGCTAAGCCCAGCGACCGCGTGGGCCGTGTGGATGGGCTAATATGTGGAGCTGGTGGTATTGGTGGTAGCGGTGGTGATGATGTTGGTAGTTGGTGATGGTGGTGGTGATGGTGGTAGCTTGTGGTGGTGATGATGGTAGCAGTGGCGGCGGTGGTGATTGTGGTGGTGGCGGTGATTGTGGTAGTTTGTGGTGGTGGTGGTGATTGTATTACTGCTGCTGCTATTGTTAATTGTAGCTTTGACGGTTCCATGATGACGTTGTAAGAAGTGACTAAGTGTACGTGTTGGGGGGGGGGGGGGGGGGGGGGGGGGAGGATAGGAAAGAAAAAACGTTTGAAACGTGACAGAATGGTGAAAATGAAGGAGAGAATAAAGCAAGCGAAGCAGGGAGAATAGTATCAGTTGAATCCGCAGATGCCCACAATTAACATTCTTGGCAACAACAAAGACCAAAACATAGATATACGGGCGTAATCAGGTGCGAGGTCAACGAACGTCCTCGATACATGCACACAGTCACTTCGGGCACTTCAAATATTCTCAGCATACCTCGAGAGAAAGGGTTTCCTCAATCACTGCACTCTATCATGGTGAGATGGAAAAGATAGACGGTGTAAAAGTTAAATGTGACAAACTCCAGTCTTGCTCCATTCTGTCTGCGCGGCGCTCAGCTTGCTCCTTTGACACCTGGGCAGGACAGAAATGGCATTCAAAGTACTTGACTGGCGTTTCCTCCCAACGTACCAAAGACTATCAAACAACTCGGGGTATCTTAATTGTAAACGTGGTAATGTTCACGGATAGGGAGCGCCTCCAGCTGAACGGAAAGCCACAAGAAATCCCAAGCAGGTTCAGAGCTGGTACATGGATAACCCCCACCCACCCACACCCCTTTAAACACCCCCTCCCCCTAAAACAAAGCTTTCGTAAATAGAAACCTCCAGGAGAAAGTGAAGGAGTAGTCACTTTCAGAACAATGAAAAACATACTATTTATCTGTACATGCGGCCACAACCAACAACTGAACATGACCTAAGACAGAAGTACGTACGCCTCGGTCAATAAAGCCTAAACCATCTCTCTCTCTCTCTCTCTCTCTCTCTCTCTCTCAAATGCACCACCACATGAACCCCATTGCCCCAATATCAGACCCAGTCCAAGCCCAAGCCCTAGCCCAAACTGCCTTATCTGGTCTGAAATAACACAGGCTACAAAGCAAAGACAGGGCCTGGGCAGCCGTCTCAAAATAGCAACACACGTCAGGCTAACGGGCGTCCCAGAAGACCGCCCAAATTCCGCAAGGACCCACACCCAATCAGCTCTATGCCCACACCCCATGTCCTGGGAAGGTTTGGCGGAGGGGATTAGGGGAGGGCGCAAGAGGAGTGAGGGATGTGATGGAATGAGGGTTGCGGAAGCGGACGGAGATGTGTGTGTGTGTGTGTGTGTGTGTGTGTGTGTGTATGTATGTGAGTGCGTTTGTGCGTTCGTGCGTGTGTGTGTGTGTGTGTGTGTGTGTGTGTGTGTGTGTGTGCGTGCGTGTGTATATACATATGTGTGTATGCGTGCGTGCGTGCGTGCGGGATGTATGTTTGTGTATGTGTGTGTGCGTGCCTGCGAGCGTGCGGGCGTTAGTGTGTATATGTGTGTGTGTATGTGCGCGCGCGCGTGAAAGAACACCGAGTAGTGGGAACAAGTACAACTCCATGTCCCTGGGAGAAGAGAGGGATTGGGGGAGGGGGTGGGGGGGAGGGGGTGGGGGGGAGGGGGAGGAGGGTCATGGGATTAGAGGGGGTGAACGATGTGATGGAATGGGAGTTGCTGCGGTAAAGATAGGGGGGTGGGGGTACACTACTGGGCAGTCAGGGCAGGAAATTTTCTGAGGCTCACGTCAAACGGCCCCCAGCCTCGTAACGTCAAGAAATATATCGTTCCTGACGTGTCCACATATCGAAGGATACCATTCGCAGTGGCAAGGAGAGATCATACTTTTTCTGTGGGCCCTTCCATGGAACAGGCATTAAAACGTCGGTGGTGTAGACGGAGAGGAAAGCACAGGTGGGGAAAATTATGGAACGAGTCAACTGTAAAATGTTTCGATCTGGTCCTTGAAATAACAAAATGCCATATTTCTTTGACATTTTATAAGTCACAAAGTAAATATAGTTCAAGAACTCCTCAAATTAGATAGGAATCAACATCATTTGTTTGTCAAAAACAAAAACAATGGCTAAAAGCAAATCTGATCAAATGTATGCATCCGCTTTTAAGTCTAGCAAGGTGTGTAATATTAGTTTGCTCGAATCAACAGTATCATCCCAGCAGGCTGAATAGCAGCGGAAATTTTTTCGTTTACGATAGTCAATATTCTGCGAACCATTCATCTAGCACAGACGACAGGCACACTTGGCTAGTCAGTGACCTTAATGGTTAAATTTCAACTTGAACAAAATGGGAATCGATAATAGATTGAAAATATTAGAAGGAAAAAAACTTCAGCAATCACAGAGGATCCTTTGCCGGCGCTTCAATCATGAAGAGCATTTCAAAATATCTTGTCATTTACGTTTTAAAATGTCATGTCATTTACAGTTAAAATATCGTGCCATTTACAATTCAAAATATCTTGTCATTTACTTTTAAAATGTCGTGTCATTTACAGTTAAGATATCATGCCATTGACAATTCAAAATATCTTGTTATTTACGTTTTAAAATGTCGTGTCATTTGCAGTTAAGATATCGTGCCTTTGACAATTCAAAATATCTTGTCATTTACGTTTTAAAATGTCGTGTTATTTACAGTTAAGATATCGTGCCATTGACAATTCTAAATATCTTGTCATTTACGTTTTAAAATGTCGTGTCATTTACAGTTAAGATATCGTGCCATTGACAATTCAAAATATCTTGTCAGTTACGTTTTAAAATGTCGTGTCATTTACAGTTAAGATATCATGCCATTGACAATTCAAAATATCTTGTCATTTACGTTTTAAAATGTCGTGTCATTTACAGTTAAAATATCGTGTCATTTACAATTCAAAATATCGTGCCATTTACAGTTCAAAAGATTGTGTCATTTACTTTTAAAATGTCGTGTCATTTACGTTTCAAAATATCGTGTCATTTACAGTTGAAATATCTTGTCGTTTAGTTGTTTAAAATATCGTGTCATTTACAGTTCAAAATATCGTGCCATTTACAATTCAAAAGAGAATGTCATTTACAGTTCAAAGATCGTGTCATTTACAGTTCAGAATATCGTGCCATTCACAGTTCAGAATATCGTGTCATTTGCATTTCAAAATATCGTGTCATTTACAGTTCAAAATATCACGTCATTTACGTTTCAAAATATCGTGTCATTTACGTTTCAAAATATCGTGTCATTTTCAGTTCAAAATATCGTGTCATTTACAATTTAAAATATCGTGCCATTACAGTTCAAAAGATTATGTCATTTGCGTTTTGAAATATCGTGTCATTTACAGTTAAAATATCGTGTCATTTAGTTGTTTAAAATATCGTGTCATTTACAGTTCAAAATATCGTGCCATATACAATTCAAAAGATTGTGTCATTTACAGTTCAGAGTATCGTGTCATTTACAGTTCAGAGTATCGTGTCATTTACAGTTCAGAATATCGTGTCATTCACAGTTCAAAATATCGTGTCATTTACAGTTCAAAATATCGTGTCATTTACAGTTCAAAATATCGTGCCATATACAATTCAAAAGATTGTGTCATTTACAGTTCAGAGTATCGTGTCATTTACAGTTCAGAGTATCGTGTCATTTACAGTTCAGAATATCGTGTCATTCACAGTTCAAAATATCGTGTCATTTACAGTTCAAAATATCGTGTCATTTACAGTTCAAAATATCTTGTCATTTACATTTTAGAATACCGTGTCATTTACAGTTCAAAATGTCGTGTCATTTACAGTTAAAATATCTTGTCATTTACATTTTAGAATACCGTGTCATTTACAGTTCAAAATGTCGTGTCATTTACAGTTAAAATATCGTATCATTCAGACAACAACCAATGTTACTGTTCCAGGCTTTTAACGATATACAAAACAATAGGGTCGACGTTTTGAGTCTAAAATCCTCCTCAAGACAACACAAAAGGAGGCAACACCTAACTCAGTACTGGTGTGGACAGGAGGAAATGAAGTTCAAAATATCGTGTCATTTACATTTCAAAATATCGTGTCATTTACATTTCAAAATATCGGGTCATTTACATGTCAAAATATCGGGTCATTTACATGTCAAAATATCGTGTCATTTACATTTCAAAATATCGTGTCATTTACATTTCAAAATATCGTGTCATTTACATGTCAAAATATCGTGTCATTTACATGTCAAAATATCGTTTCATTTACATGTCAAAATATCGTGTTATTTACATTTCAAAATATCGTGTCAATTACATTTCAAAATATTGTGTCATTTACGTGTCAAAATATCGTGTTATTTACATTTCAAAATATCGGATCATTTACAAACCGGCCTCGCGCACGGCTTACCTTGCTGACAGTTTCCAGGAAAAGTACACGACTGGGCGAGAGTGGCAAGCTGAGAAGAGACCAGACGACCCCTACAAAGGCACGACCACTGACAAAGCAATGAAAAAGAAGAATGCTAACCACCTAAAGCGAGTACTTTTGACTACAATGACTGCTCTATTGAACGATCAAAAAGATTTCCTTGGTAGGATGTGCTGTCACAATGCCAGTCAGTCAGAACTATCATGACAGACTCGTGCTCGAGACAACGGTGAACAGCGAGACATTGATTTATCATCCCAAGTTGTCCTTGTTATAGACTCAAGGTGTACACATCACATCTGATTTTGATCATTCAAGCGGTTTCCTTTATAATAGACATTACTTCATCTTTTACATTTGAGCTGTCTCAGTATATGTCAGCCTGTCGGGACAAAAATATTTACACTATTTATCATACACTCACAACACACATTTACAAGTAGACCTACATGTTTACAAACAAGCACACGCACGAGCAAGCATGCAAAAACACTTGCAACATTCTTGCACACACGCACACGAGCAAGTACGCTTAGTATACCTTTATTCATTTGTATTTTCAAGCAAACAAATAAAACAAAAATCTTAGCTTGGGAAAACCATCAATGAAAACAGCATTCCAAAAACCGACCTCGCCAAGCCAGCAAGATCAAAGCGGCAGTTTCAATAAATCAACTAGGTGGCTTAGTGGGCGGAACAGGTGAGGTTAGAGAAGCAGACTTTCAAGTCACGCCAGCCAGGTTAGTTCCCTGCCTGACCTCTGTCGGCACCTTGAAAGTCCCGCTGGCAAAGACACACCTGAAATTCTCACAGATGGGCAAAGGGACCGCGAAAGACCGAATGATATTCGAGAGCCCTGTGCAGGGTGTGGCTGGTAAAATCTACGGGGATTTATCAAACGTTGTGAAAAGTTCGGGAGTAGGCTGTGTACACAAGCTTTGGTGAGAACCCCCCCAAGATCGCCCTTTCTAGTGATTTAGCCTGTAGAGACTAGAACAACAGGGATAAATACGATTTTGGAAGAGTTGTTTAACAACAACAATGATAACAACAACAACAACAACAACAACAACAGAGCTCCTTTTCACGAACATTTACAAGCAAAACAGCACATCGTCTTCTAATGGCAGGTAATAATAAACTGTTACCACGAATGCGACTTTCGAGTAAAGGGCCTCGCAGCTATATTTTTGGTTTACAATAATCGTTGGATGCTCTCCTTCTCTACCTTGCAAGACTCCCGATCAAAACTTTATCTGGTTCCCCAGAATCAAGGACAAGATGGGGGGAAGAGCGGGACATCCGGTCGACGTCCGAAGATAAAACTTCCTCATTTCCTCCTCTCCGGCATATCTAGGAATGGAAGGCATGCCACGAACTCCACGATGTAATGAGCACCAGTGTTTGACAACCCCCTTGTAAATGGTAGATGAGAAATTTAGGCGCGTGATGCAAGTAACGTCACGAGAATTTCGGGGAAAATAGTTGACTAGTCTGTCTTCTTCCTTTACGTTCAATACATTTCGTTGACGTAGTTTCGTCGTAAGAGCGAGTCTGAAAGAGAAGTAGAGGGTGAATGCACTGCTACTGCCCACGGTCTAAAAACTCCATCCCGGTTTATTTCAAACAACAGCGTCGTTCAACTGAGAATCTGGAAGAGGGCCGAGGAGGGGGTGTCACAGGCAAAACAAATTCGAACTAACGAAAATATATTCGTGTGGTATTAACGTCAACATCAATTCAGGCCAATGAGATACAATGACCAAAAACTTATCCAACTTCAAGGATCTGGTGAACATATCCGTCACTCACAAGGCAAGCACAAGACCTCGTGACGGCTGGACTCGACTGCAATAGCCACGCGTCTCGATCCTTCACGTCCGCAGTAATCTTCATGGAAAAATATACACTTCGCGACCTTTGGACGACAAAAGACTTTTTCGCAGTAGTGGATGTTCATCTTCCCAAGACCTTCCATGAATGGATTGAGGAAACCATGGAAGCTCATTAAGCATTAGCTCAACCCAACTGGTGAGCGAATGGCGACGTCACAGCAGAGACAGGAGTACAAATGTGCCCAGTCAGGCGTGCCCCTGGCACAAGGCCAGTTGGAGCCACGTGGGGGTGGGGGCTGACACCCCACACTCGGCTGTCCAGATGATCTCCTTTTCGCACCAGCAGCTTCAGTACAATGCAAATGATTCTACCACTCGACATCCCCCTTGATCACCAAACAGAGTCCACGATCTTAGAGTTACGAGGTCCATCAGGGGTACTTCTACACAAGCTCCATCGTGGTCGGCTTGGGAGACACTGAGGGACATCGGAGCAGTGTCCATATTCTGAGAGCTGCCCAGGCTGCACGCTTCCTCGTTGCTGGCATATTGTCACAAGACTCGTTTTTAAGTGAAGGAATAACTCTCAGAGACAGCACTGATTGAAAACAGAACAAAGGCACAACAATAATCTGTTTTCCTTAACTTTTCCCCCCAACTTCCTCCCTCTCCCCCGCTCCTGCATGTATGGTCGTCTGGAGGGTTTTATCACACCGGTCATGTGTGGTGAGATACGCTGGACTGTGACGAGGTGTGAGTTGCCGATTTGAAGGTACTCTACCAGCGTGTCAGAGAAGATTTGCTGTATGTTGGTGAATTATTCGGAGGAAATTCTGTTACCGATACCTTCCTTAAACCTTCATGCACTGTCTCTACATGTGTTTGCAGGGTGCTTTTGTGACCAGCTCTGTACTGACAATGATGTTGTTATCTCACATGTGTATCAGAATGTATCAGTCGTGGCCATTTCCCATTACAAGCACTGAATCGACATTAGTTGATAGTATGAGCTTAATCAGCATACACAGTAAAATCAAAACAAGCAATCCGTTAAAAAAAGTAACTGCAAAGACAGAAAAAATTAAGCAGTCTTCATACTTTGCAAGACGAATCAATACATGATGAGAACCAACCAAAAGACATCAAACTCCATCAGCTAACAATAACCAAAGCCGCAGCTTAGTCCAAGAGAATACATCTAAACAAGGGAGACCAGCCTCACCACAAATCACACTCCTACCTGACAACCTTGGCCATAAACTCCGAAACCTCCACAAGCTCCCGCCATCTGCATTAAGGCAGGACCAGCAGCCTTCACGGCTTCCGTCTCTCTAAATCACTGGACAATCACACGCCGGCAAGCACGGCCTAGCTCTCCGCCACAGCATTCCACTCTCGTCATCCATTCGTCATTGGTGACGTCACGTAGCCTCAGCACAGCTCGCACATGGTGTGGATAGATGTTGGCTTCACTCTTTTGATTGAAGAAAGACTGGCTTGGACACCGAGTCGTTGGTTTGACTGAACACCAGTAATGTAGGGTGGCTCTGGAGGAGGGATGGATGATGTTTTACGATCTATCGGCTCTTGTAGACTATGTAAAGCCATTGAGCACGAAAAATCTACAAAGCTGGTTAGAATATGAGCAAGTCAAGTCTCGATTTCCCTAATGTGCGGCGATGAGCCAGCACCGGGTTGGAGTACTCCCCAGGGAGTGGAGTTGGTGCTGGTACCTGACTGAGCCAGCACCGGGTTGGAGTACTCCCCAGGAAGTGGAGTTGGTGCTGGTACCTGACTGAGCCAGCACCGGGTTGGAGTACTCCCCAGGGAGTGGAGTTGGTGCTGGTACCTGACTGAGCCAGCACTGGGTTGGAGTACTCCCCAGGGAGTGGAGTTGGTGCTGGTACCTGACTGAGCCAGCACCGGGTTGGAGTACTCCCCAGGGAGTGGAGTTGGTGCTGGTACCTGACTGAGCCAGCACCGGGTTGGAGTACTCCCCAGGGAGTGGAGTTGGTGCTGGTACCTGACTGAGCCAGCACTGGGTTGGAGTACTCCCCAGGGAGTGGAGTTGGTGCTGGTACCTGACTGAGCCAGCACCGGGTTGGAGTACTCCCCAGGGAGTGGAGTTGGTGCTGGTACCTGACTGAGCCAGCACTGGGTTGGAGTACTCCCCAGGGAGTGGAGTTGGTGCTGGTACCTGACTGAGCCAGCACCGGGTTGGAGTACTCCCCAGGGAGCGGAGTTGGTGCTGGTACCTGACTGAGCCAGCACCGGGTTGGAGTACTCCCCAGGGAGTGGAGTTGGTGCTGGTACCTGACTGAGCGCGTCTCGTCTGTCTGTCACTGCGTTTGTCGTCAGGTGTCACTGAATGATTGATCAAGCGGCCCAGTGATCAGGGGTTAACGTGTAAAGCAGTTTGAGACCCAAACCTGGGTGACAAGTCGCTATGTAAAACCACACCTTTTCCTTTACATTTTCTTACGAATCATGTAGAGAGACGTGATGGGTCAATTCTTACCCCCAACCCACAGGGGGTGACATGCACTGGAGAAACGGCACGGGGTTTGTGCTCTAAAAGATGTTTCTCTACACAGAGGAATAGTACTACTTCAGGTGGTACGTCTGATCATCTCGGTGTGGAAACGTGTCAAGGAAACTGTGTATGTGACAAGGTCAGGAAAAATAACTCGCTTAAAGACGTTTTAAAACGTTTCCCTTTCTGGCAGAATCTGACACCTACACCCACACCCCCCCTCCCCCCCCCCTCCCCCCCCCCCCTCTCTCTCTCTCTCTCTCTCTCTCTCTCTCTCTCTCTCTCTCTCTCTCTCTCTCTCAAAAACAAAAACAAAAAACTAGGAATGCACGCGCACACGTGTATATATACATGTATTCACACACGCGCGTGTCCACATACATAGGCATATTCACATTCACACACTCACACACACACACACGCACACACACACGCACACGCACACATATACACGCACACATATACACGCACACATATACACACACGTACACACACGTGTAGACACACACACACGTACACACACACACACACACACACACACACACACACACACACACACACACACACACACACACACACACACACTTGCCACTGTTTCATGCCTCTTGCATCTGATCTTCCTGCTGCTTTTCCCATTATGAGCTGTCTACTATACCAGCCCTGGGTCGAAGTGCTGGTTGTAAGGTGACCCGTGTGCCTGTGGCTATACAGACTGTAGCAACCCACTGGGCGGACATTAACATTCCCATCAGGTGAGAAGGACTCCCTGTGCTCACATTTCTCCAGGTAAGAGTGTTAACATCCCCACTCGCAACACTTGAAAGGTGAGATTGTATGTGTTTTTCTTGCTAATGATGATTATTCTCTGTCCCCACGGTATGGGAGGCCTTTTTGGTTCTTTGTAAACAAAGCGACAGTCTTTTTACCCCCTTCCACAAACAGCAGCAGTAGGACAGACGGACCGCTACTCTCTCCCTCTTTTATCCCTCTCTCTCTCTCTCTCTCTCTCCTCACTGTTTCTCTTTCTTTGTATTTCTCTTTCTCTTTCTCTCTTACTTTCTCTCTCATTCACACACACACACACACACACATACACACACACACACACACACCGAGAGAGAAAAAGAGAGAGATATCCTTAAATGTCTATTTCACTATCAAGGTCAAGTGCAGATATCCTAAAGGCTTACCTCAAGATTGTCAAGTAGAAAAAAGTGTACAATCTTTTCTAGACAAGTCAAAGGTGAAATCCATAGCGTGAGTATCGCGAGCCCGCACAGATTTGTTTCTCAAGAAAGGCACTGTTGATTAATGTGAGTGACTCTCCATACACTGTCACTACTGGTATTTTCTTCGCTACAGTACTATAATAGTGACTAAGCTTATAAGTGCCAACGTAGCGCATTTGAGACTTGCTCGAGACATAAAAACAATGGACCAAAACCTCTTGAGTCCACGCAGGAACATGACCACACGTTTGCTCCATATTTCTCGCCCCATCTCTACGTCAAGTATCCGTGTACTCAGCAAGAGGATTGAACACAAAATTGTCTTGCGCTGCCGAGAAACTTCTGAAAAGAAACTTCTAGAGAAGTGGGACGACTGACGGTATTAAGAGAAAGAGCCCCCTCGTCTTCGTCCTCATACTCTGGGGAAGTGGGTCACACTCAGGTCATGACCCAAGATGTCTGTCGACCATCTACAATGGCCATTCATGCTGTGTGACAGTCTCTGTCGTCTCTCCCTCCTGAAAGCACACGCTGGGGTGTCCACACACACACACACACACACACACACATACACACACACACACACACAT
>JAWQFJ010028475.1:30000-89611 GCA_034096865.1 Theodoxus fluviatilis
TGACGCGTGTGCTAAACCGCTCACGTCTTGGATAGGGTGCGCTGTGTGTGTAGAAGCAGCGTACTATTCTGACTGATTTTTCGTGACCGACCACGTGAAACACCACAGCATCAAGTGAAGCATTGGTTCGTGACAGCCGTGCAAATAGAAATTAACGCTGCAGTGCTTGTGACGAACTTGTCAACTGAATGCACATATTTTAATTCAGCAGAATGTTCCCGAGCTGTGACATTTAGTGTCAATTCTTTCCGATGGTTGATTTTAATTGTTGATTTTGAATGCATTATCTTGTTTACAATGATGGTAACCATTACTGCTGTTGATTTGTACGTTGTTGATCAATTATTGTGTAGTTTGATAACCGACTTGGATCAACAAGTAATACCCCTAGATGTATGAATGACTGTCATTATCATTGCTTTGTCTGTCTTGCCAATGGTTTACAACTGTGACCTTACCACGATGTGATCAGTTGAAAGTTCCTTTCCATCCGAGTACTTATGTTACATTGTTGTCAAGGATCTGGTTGAACATAAATTTATTCATGTTGTTTATTAGGTTTCTGTTATTAGTATTTGTTCCTTTTCCGCAGCCTGCTGGCATTCCTTGTGATTTTTTTTACCTGTCTCTCTCTCTCTCTCTCTCTCTCTCTCTCTCTCTCTCTCTCTCTCTCTCTCTCTCTCTCTCATAATCATCGTTTACTAGTGTTGATTTGTGTGTGTTTTCATTGGCTAGTTTTTGCTCTTTGATTATGGTTTGGAAGGAATTGTTATGTCCTGGACTAGGTCGTGCTAGACTGATTAGCGGTCTAGAAGCTGAATACGTGCTGATAGTATCTTTGTTGTTTTAAGGAACTGGACTAGACCGCACGTAGTAATTAGTACGAAACCCACACGTACACATGTTGTGCTGAAGTATTTGGTTAGAACATTTTTTTTTGCGAGCGTGCGCGTGTGTGTGAGTGTTGAATATGATTTAGTTGTTCTTGTTGGATTTCTGTTTGAATATATGATTCAGATTTTGTAAACTGCTTTGTTTATGGGCCGACGGCCTGACAAATAAAGTTTCAAAGTCAAAACAAAGTCAAAGTCTCTCTCTCTCTCTCTCTCTCTCTCTCTCTCTCTCTCTCTCTCTCTCTCTCTCTCTCTCTCTCTCTCTCTCTCTCATATTAGCGGGTAGTCGACTACTGTCTGCTATAATTTCAATTGAATCATCAGATTTATATCATTCTTGCACTAAAGCTCAAGTTTTGTCGTTTCTTATGAAACCAATCAATCCAAATCTTCACGTCCGACTTTGTACACCTCTTGCCTGATCAGGTGACAAATGACGTGTCCAGTGAAAGACCATCGATCGCGAACAATAGCAAGAAAGGAAGTGACGTCATGATTTCCCTATTTTATCTGCCTCTTACGATTCGTGTAGGGAGGCGCGGTGGGTTAATTTTTACCCCCAACCGAAAACCGAAAGGGGGGTGTATTGGACAAAACGGTGCACCCAGAAGTTCAAAGTGCCTTTGTTAGCTTGCGACAGGGAATAGTCACCAGCAGAGAAGCGCAGTGGAATCCCCCAGCCCCCAGTTGTAAACACACACACACACACACACACAAACACACACACACACATACACACACACACACACACACACACACACACACACACACCATCACCACCACCACCACGAACGACAACAATAACCAACAAGTCCCCCCCCCCCCCTCTCCCCAAAATAACCTGGACATGTGAAGCAAAGGACGCCAACAACCAAGAAATGAAAATCACCCATCTTGGGAGCATTTGAATATACTGGTATACCTCTGCTGGATTTGCGCAAACACGGTCCATCATTTCTACACCCCTCTCTGCATCAATTGAAGTAACAGCATTCTGAATGATCAGACTGGTGAAAATGAAATAGGGAACCTGCAGAATCCACTTTGGTGACGACAGCGATGATAATCACAACATCAGCAACAACGCAGCACTGCATTTCCAGAAAGTTACGTCCTCTAAAATTAATATTTTCTTTTACCTTTTTCATTGGTGTAATGCCCAATAAACTCAGAAATGTAAACTGCCGCAGTTGCACGACATACCGATGTATTTGTGTACACATGCACATACACATACACCTTCGATTGTCAAAGTTGCAATGTGAACCCTTCCTGAAGAAAATGTGGTGGGTGGGTGGGAATCTACTTTGCAACGCCAGACAACGTCCACTACATCAAGAGTGTCACACGTTGACTACATTTCTCTATTTATGTGCAGTGAATCGTCACAGCCTAAGATTGATGCCGTGCATAAGGTCATTTTGGCAAGACAGGGAGTGGTGACGTCATGTGTGTACCTAAACCCCATTCCAAGTAGATTTCGTTGTCGTTCGCCCTTCACAAGCGAAAATAACCCAAGCTTTAGCAGTTGAAGGCGAGGGTGAGAAAATGCCTGATGAGGGTGTCATACAAAACCGCCGGTCCCTAAAAATAGATCCGGCACATATACACAAATACATCAGGAAACCCCAAAGCAAGGGACGCAACTCTGTGTGATTGCGGCCGCGCTTCTCACCCACAAACTCAGCCTGCTCGATTGTGCCTACAAAAATCAGCCGGCGGCGCATGCGGCCCATCGCCGCCACGTGACCGGCTCAGCGGCGCATGAATACTGCACTCGATTGTTTCCGGCTTAGCAAAATGGCGGTTTGCTTTGCGGTTGACGAGCTGCTGTGCAGCAGTGATGAGACTGATGAGATGTACTGCCTTCTTGCGTCGTGGTACGTTCTTGTGGATAATATATTATGGACCTGTGTATATGTATGGGTTAGGAAAATGTCAAACGAAAGCCTTAAAATCACAAGATCGGTTCATACATCAGACTTTCCTCGCAACATTTTTTTTCCAAATCACTCAACGTCTGAATGTGTTTTTGGGGCTACTTGAAGTATTTTGGTTCAAGTGTACTATCCACATCAGTCTGTGGTCAGAGTTCAGAGGCGTAGATTGTGTGACATGACTGACTTTTGAGGTGACATGACTTGTCCATCAACGTGGACGTTGAGTGCGAGCGATTTGCTGACAGCTTTACGGTTTACCATTGCCGGATTCTTACTTTGCCACACCGTTGTCCGCCATCTTGGATCTCTGTGAGCCGAGCAAAATGTCTCGGCGCATTCGGCAATGCCCCGGCAATGCCCCGGCGCGTAAGCCGGTGCGAATCGAGCGGAATAATCGCCCGGCGGCGCACGCCGGCTCATCAGCCGTTCACAATCGAGCAGACCCACTGTCACCGCTCCCGCTATCGATCGTCCCGACCCCCCCCCCCCCCCCAACCCCCCTCCCGTCCTCCCCAATCCCCGTCCCGTCCCCCCCCCCTCCCGTCCCCCCCCCCCCCCCCCCCCCCCGCCTCTCTTCCTCCAAGCCCTTCCTTATCCTCATCTGCCAGGGCAGTCGTGCGTGCCATTGTGTGTGTTTGGCGCGTGCGAGTGTTGTCAACATGAGGGATTTGCTTAAATACAGCATTTATGCTCTTGTAGATTACGTACTCTTGTATAATGCAAATGTACTGTAAATCGCAGAACTAAGAACTCGACGTGCAACGCTTGGAATGACCTCTTTTCAAACTTTAACCGGCAGTGACCAGTCTCGCAGAACGCGCCGGTCTGTAGCTCAGCGCTGGTCATCTCGGGTTACACTGACAGATGGCCAGCCGCAAGGGAGTTGAGATGGATTATTAATAGAAATCAGGAAATTCATCCATTCACGTTATAAGACCTGGGAAACCCTCCCAAATGCAAATGTAGGAAGGCGCGAACCAACTGTCCAATCAGCATGGCAAATTAAGCTTCTGCCGCGAAAGTGACATCAGATCTATTAATATCGACCAATGAAAGTATCTGTGCCGGATTTATTTTTAGGGACCGGCGGTTTTGTATGACAGAGGCAACCCTGGCAGACATTTTTGGGTGCAGTTTGGACAAGGGATCATGGAGGACTGACCGAGCGGGGAGAACGTGCATGCCCTGTTTTGTTGTTGTTGGTTGTTTTTTTCTTTGGAGACGTTTGGCTCCACTTCGCAGATGCATTGTTCTTCGAACACTGCCACTCCGTCTCTACTCACGGTGCGCAACGTGGCGCAGTCTTTTGTCGTTATCCTCTGGAGTCTGCTGATGTTGCAGCGCTTCAGCGTGGATTTGAGCACGTCTTTGTAACGCTAACGCTGGCCTTCTTCAGAGCAACTGCCCGACTGCAACTTGCCATAGAACGGCCTATTTGGAAGGAAGGGTATGGGGTTGGCAGGGAGGATACTACCCTACCCAAGCAAAGTTAACAGTACAGTGTCGGCACGCTACGTTTTGGACAAGTCACGTCTCCCGTTTGGGTCAAATAAGCACGTGGTAAATGACTTTTTAAAAGGGATGCCACTCACTTCAAAGTTCATGGTAGAACGACAACTACGCACACTTTCTGCACTTCCCACCACAGTACAAAAGTTCTCGCTTACTGCGAATTCCAGAACACACTAAAGTGACACATTCACACAGTACGGTCTTCCTTTCGTACATTCCTTCCAAATGCTAAAGATGTCAAACTTTCTTTCAGTGCGGTTCTTATCCAGCAAAGACCATATAGGATCTTTGTATCCAGGGTGGGTTGTTTTTTTCAAACGAGACATGCTGCCTGTTAGGGAGTCGAGAGGTCAAGTTGGCAGTCAGGGAGGGCAGGACGAAAATCCATTCACTGCAGAGACAGCCATCCTAGGAAAGCCGCACCGGCGCATTTTCCCACTCCAGGCTAGAGTTGGCGCACTGTCCAAACAGCTCGTAGAGAGTTGCCGATGGATGATGCACGCTCCGTAAACAGTTCAGACAATCCCGAGTGCTCAGGGACAGGACAAAAAAAGACCATCCCTGCCCATCCTTGCGTTCCACCTGTGTAGCTCACCTGTTCGCATTCTTTCTTTCGTGTGCCACAGTATTTCGCTTGGCGTGCATTTCATCTGTCCATCCACCCATCTGTTCGGCAATTCATTCATTTACATAACTGTAATCCTCTGGACATCGTTACAGCCCGCATATCCCAGTTATCTAGCGCACTATCTTTTCCATCGATTCATCTGCCTCATTCATTCATTCATTCATTCATCAGTCCTCTAGCAGTAGACCTGCCAGTCCATCCACGTATTTCCAAATGCAACTATCGGTAACTATCTTCCATTATCTATCTGACCATCCATCCTTCCCTCCCTCCCTCCATAATCCATCCCTCCATCATCCATCCATCCATCCACCTATGCATCAATCCCTCCCTTCATCTGTCTGTCCGTCCATCAGTCCCTCCATCATCATTTTATACATCTAGCATCGCTTTGTACATTCATCAAGCTATTCAACTACAGCTAAGATGATGTCAAAACTTTCCCCAACCCTAATCCTGCTTAACCACATTCTTTGTCCCTTTCACCAAAGATCGTGCATAATATAGGCCTATAATTTATTGTACACGATCTTTGCTTTTACCAAGGTCAGTGAGGGGAGAGAGAGAGAGAGAGAGAGAGAGAGAGAGAGAGAGAGAGAGAGAGAGAGAGAGAGAGAGAGAGAGAATTCAAAGGCCATGCAGCAGTCTATCCCTGTCAGTAGTCATCACTAGAAAGTGATGCTAATGAACACACATTATAATCATTCACACACTATCAACAAATGCAATCAGTGCTGACACCACCTCAAAAAATATTCTGCACTTCATATTACCAGTTTATGTGTGTGTGTGTGTGTGTGAGAGAGAGAGAGAGAGAGAGGGAGAGAGAGAGAGAGGGGGGGGGTGTGGAAGGAGAGGGAGGGAGAGAGAGGGGGGGGGGGGAAGGGAGAGAGAGAGAGAGAGAGAGAGAGAGAGAGAGGGAGGGAGGGAGAAAGATGGATGTGTGATGAAGACTGGTGGGTCAACATTACCACATCAAACTCTTCTGTATGGACAGCACAGCCAGAGTTCTATCACAGCCAGTCTACGTACCACTAACCTCACTTCAGATGGCATGGGGTAGATTAGCAATGACATGTTAAAGTATACATATAACTCATGTGTGACAATGATGGCACTGAAAATATGCATATTCATACCTCCATCATTGCAGTATTTCAAATAATGTAGGTATGCTTTTATTTTGTTACAGTTTTCAAAGTGTTCTGTTGACACATATTTCTTCTGTATATTGAATATGATATCCATATGCCAATATGTGTCATGAAGAAGCTCCACACGAAGATGAATCTAAATCAAGTGGCCTTGTTTTGTCTTACAGTGTGATTATTTTAATCAGTTCTTTTCTTGAACTCTGCATGCTTTACTGTTTACACATGACTGCTTTTCAGTCACTGTGTAGCTGCATAAATAAGAGTCAAGAAATTCAGTTATAAAATTTCCTGTTATAATCTGGTGGCAGCTGCCTGTCACTGCTCCAAATTCCTCCATTATGGAAGCCCTTCTTTGTCAAACAATTTCTCCCTGTTCAGTGTTCAGCTTCCTTCACTACATACAACTAACCTGTCAAGACAAATATGAAACATCTGCACCGAGATCAGTGCAATAAGTTTCAAGAGGAATGTTTGAAAACTTTCATCAGCCCATCCCAAGACACCAGCACTGTGAGAGTAGGGGACATCAGGCCATGGAGAGGTGCCAGGATCCAGCTAGGAAGACATGGTCAACAGAGCTGGTGCCAGTGTTTGTTTCCCCCTACAAAAATAGGGACTGCCCGCCTTGACCTCCTTTTACCTGACCTTCCACACCCACTCACTGCTCATCAGTGCCCTGGCTCACTGTCCTCATTTTGATGATGATGATGATGATGATGATGATGATGATGATGATGATGATGATGATGATGATGATGATGATGGTGATGGTGATGATGATGATGATGATGATGATGATGATGATGATGATGATGATGATGATGATGATGATGATGATGATGATGATGATGATGATGATGATGATGATGATAATGATTATGATATTAATGGTGGTGGTGGTGGTGGTGGTGGTGGTGATGGTGTGATGTCTAACATGCCAGCTTTTCTCTCCCTGCAGATCTTCCAATGAGTGTTTCAATCTAACTCTAATGTATACAAGATCTAAATATTGATTTCTTACAAATTCATCCCGCATTCAGAACTATTTGAAAGGTTACCACATTTTTGCAGACACATTTTCATAGCAACTCTCGGCCACTTCTACACATCCCCAACTGTTCCCATAACCAAAACATTCTTTGGTTTTATGAAAAGAAGCAAATCAATAAAACGCTTGTTTCTAACTGCCCAGGAGTGGAGGAGGGGGGTGATTTGAGCCCATGTTGAATGAGGTGAGATGGTCAACTACTAAACTAAAGGTTGTAAATATCACTGCATGACCCAGAAGAGTTTAATAAGAAACTATTCAATAGTTGTTGTAGCCATTTTAGATGTGATACAAGGCACTATGAAAGTTGGTGTATCTATCATATACACATTATATGGCACTGGGAAGATACCATAGACATCACCACTTCATACTTTTGGCATGTTGTAAACCTTTAACCAACAGGTGCATCAAAGGATGTTCACCTATACATTCATGCACAATCATTCACTCATTCATACAGGACAAAGTGACGACAGGGTAGCAACAACTTTAAAAAACTTAATATTTGTTTTTTAACTTTTCCCATCCCTCCTGCCCCTGGGATTGAATGACACCACAGAGCCTTGATGCAAAGTCCAATGCTTAGCTTACTGAACCATCTACACCCCTCAAAAAAGAGGCTATCAATAGCCCAGCAGTGGCTTTGGGTGGCTTTGGACTCATGAGGGCACAAGGGAAGAGCACTGGGATGGGAGCTACCAGGATCTTTTTTGATTAGTCAAATACACAACATATGAGTTCCGACCTCCAGCCTCTCAGTGATCGCTACCCCAGTGTGGCCCTGAGGAAGATGGGCAAGATTCGATCTGACGACCGCCACCCTCTGCACCAGGCATTCGCGTCATGCGAACCCACTCGTGAATCCTCACGTCGCCTGAGGTGCTGGCCTGCCAGAACAAACCGCATGAGGGATTCGTTCCTCCCGACAGCCATCCGTCTCTTCAACGAGTCCCGGTGAATGGGTAGTATGCATGAAGATTGTTGTGAGACTTGACGTGAATGTGGGACCAGGAGTGACGCGAACTGTGACTGAAGAGTGGGTGATGTGAACTGTGACTGTGAGGATGAGTGATGAGAGTTGTGACTATGTGACCAGGATTGATGTGACATATGACGGAGAGATTGGAGTAAAGTGAACTGGGACTACGAGGACTTGTAGTGCTGTGAACTGTGACAGAAAGGACTATGAATGGTGTGAACTATGTCTGTAACAACAAGGATTAACATGTGAGAGTGTGTGTGTGTGTGGGGGGGGGGGGTGCATGCGTTATGCGTTGATGATCGTGTATGTGTTATGTGTGCTGTGCGAGTGTGGTTGTTGATGTGCATGCAGGATGATGAACATGATGGGGGGGGGGGGTTCTTGTACATGTGTTATGGATGAAGATCGGGTATGTGTTATTGCGTGACGATGATTGTTTGATGTGCATGCTTGTGTCTTTGTTCCTTCTGTGATTACTTGTTTTGGTGTAAAATGTTTCTCTATTAAATTGAATTGCCTCTGATGGACTCCATAACTTGAGCGATATGATTGAGTTAATTAATGTTGAACTGTTTTTGTTTTTGTATGTATGTATTATGTTTTTGCCACCGACAAAACGAATTTCCTTGTGATCAATGAGGACAATAAAGTATCTTGTATCTTGTATCTTGTATCTTGATATGGTCTTGGGAAGTTCGCATAGGCATCACCACAATCATACTTTTGGCACTTCGTCAACGTTTAACCAACAGGTGCATCAAAGGATGTTCATCTATACATTCAAGCACAATTATTTAATCAGGCCATTCACCGCTCCTGCTGAAAGAACTGAGTCTTGGCATGACATACAGAGGTTGCAAACCCACAACAAGCAAAACTTCATCTAGAAGCAAATGTAAGGATGTGTATGCATCTGTAGAGGGAAAACAATGTTCCCACATCCTTATGATGAGAGAAATTTTCGTTCTGAAACCATCGCCTGGACCATTGACTTTTCTCAAAGTCAATACCAATGCATATTTGATAAACTTATTCACCCAAGGAAAATTGTAAGGGGAGACAATTTCTACTTGGACAACCGAACACATTGCAAGAAGCAAAACAAGAAGAGTTACCTCCCTTGTCCAGTAAATCTCTTTTTTTTTCCCCTACATTATCTTGCCATGGTGCTCTTTGTGCGTGTGTGCAACCTCAAAAACCAGCTTTGCCAAAATCAAATGTTTTCTTTCATTCAGAATCAACAATTCATCTGGTTTTCCTCTGTTCTGTGTAAGACAGGCATATGCCACAGTTCCTGGAATAAGATTTAGGTTGATAGCTTTAGATTTTGTATTTTAAAATCTCTCCCAGAAGACATGTTAAAATCATCAATGCAGGTCAATTGAGATGCACAGTATGCAATGCACATATATTGATAATGAAAATATTTGAAAAATTCGTCTGCTCCAGCCAATAGAAATTCAGTCAGAAAATTTGTTTTTGCTCATCCACAAGGAACAGAATAGTTGTCAAGATTACTCTTGTTTTAAACTATCAAAAATGAGCATGTATCCCACTGGAAATACATCCTCTTCCATGTGGGTAATATTTCAAGCCCCATCAATCAAAGTTTCTGTGCTAAATTTTTCTATTGCAGTTTGTGAAATTCTCAAGAGGTAATGGATCAAACTGTTGTTTAATAACAACCAGACATCCTTTCCTCCATTCATTCCACTCACCTCTCCCTTCAAGCATGGCCTTGCACTCTGCAGTGGCAACCTGAATAGGCTTCTCTCCCTTCTTGTTGGTGAAATCAGGGTTCCCTCCCTTGGCAAGGAGTACTTGCAGGCAAGCACTGTGTCCGTTCCTGGCTGCATAGTGCACAGCTGTGTTTCCCTCCAGCCCGTCCCTTGCATTGGGGTCCCCTACAGAATGCATGGACTCTGTGCAGATTGATGAAGCATTCCTTCATGTCACAGCAATATGGTACTAAATCATCATGCATCAAGTATAAGAAAAATCTATAACATGCACACACACATATATATACATACACACATACATACACACACATACCCACCCCCACACACACACATATACATACACACATACATATACACACATACACACACACAGCCATATGTGCATGAAATTATGCCACCAGTGAAATATAATCTGTGAATGCTATTAAGTAATCTATGAATCTGATGAAAACAAAACGATTAGCATTCCTCTGATGGGCCACACTGGTGGACTCCACTGGCAGGCATGGCATCTGAGTGGCTGCATTTTTACAGAGGTGTTTCTGCTCAAAACAGGGCGGAATCACTTTGACGACTGCTGCAAATATGACATTTATCGTGATTCAATTCAGCTGAAAGTGCATTGCATAAATCAATTTGTCAATTATTCACATAGTCATATATGTAGTCATTCTGTGTGCAGAATAGCCATCCAAGATTATGTATGTGAGCTAGCAAGCATGTAAAGTTGGTTGTCATTCTGTGTGGGAGTCACTGCGAAATAAACAACCAACATCACACCTGTCTCCACTAGTTTGGTCCATCAGTGGAAGGCAAACCAACAAAACTGGGTGTTTTATCAACTACCATTTACTTTTTATTTCCATGTAAGCACAAGTAAAATTTCATTAGGTCAATAACAACAAAATAGTGATGAGTTTTGGTAACCCGACCCACCCTATTTTTTTCTGTTGACCCTAAAGTTATTTTTAATTGGGAAAAAAATTAAAATAAATCAATGGTATTCGACAAATAGCATGCTGTCCCATTTCCCCTCCGCTATGAGCACTCAGGGAATCCATTATTTAAGTATTAATTTTTTTAACAGGCATTTTCAGCAAAAGAGAATTTTAACAAATGTTTAATCTGGTTTCAAGACAACCTACTGACTCTATGTCATTTGGCCATGTTACACTAACCACAACTTCTTTCTTTCTTTCTTTCTCTCTTTTTGGGAGGGAAGGGGTCTTAGGTAAATGGACAGACTTGTGCATTCAACTTTCAGACCCTTTATTTGATGTGCAATACACTAAAGATCTTATGTAATGCAACCTAGGTTATATATCTTAGTTTTTATTCAAGAGTCAAGTATGCATCCTATCTAACTGTATCTGCATAAGGGACATATCAACATATTCTTCCTTTTTCCACCTGAGGGGGAAGGATAAGACAATAAAGATATTAGCATTTGTATGGTCAGCATTGTTGTTGTCATAAACATGATCAATTTTGCCTTCATCATCATCATCATCATCATCATCATCATCATCATCATCATCATCACCATCATCATCATTATTATGAGCTAAAATTGACAATGTAGTCTATCATTTGTCCAAAATGCATACACCCACAGATTTAAAATGGTGGAAAAACAGTATCAAAAGCAAATTAAGTGGCCTTAACACACAGACTCAATGCAAGTACAGCTAGCATCTCATTCCCTCTTCATGTGACACCTATATTCATAGGGCTGTGTAACTACATATTAACCTACTTTGTTCACTCCTACCTGGAAACTTAGCATTCTACTGATTTACAATGCACAAGGATAGATAGTCAAATAACCTTCTGTCATCAATGAAATAAAATGAAATTAACCTATTTTGTTGCAATAACTGGGCGTTGATTTAGCAAAACAATAAACACATAACTCTTGATGGTTTGTGACAATACACATTTTATTTAATCAATTTCTTTTCATTGAGGCAATCACTTTGACCTTACTTAGGCACCCATCACTAGTACTGTGTGACCCTCCCTTCTCTCTCTCTCTCTCTCTCTCTCTCTCTCTCTCTCTCTCTCTCTCTCACACACACACACACACACACACACACACGTTCATTCATTCATTCATTTATTCCGAATTTGTGAATATAATCAGGTGTATATCATTAAATAATCATTCTGCAAGTCCGATGATGACTACCGACAAATGAAAAGAAACGCTTTGTGATTGTGGTAGTCTGTTAGATGCACAGAAATGATAAAGACCAATGCACGTCACTCAGAGATGCACTATAACTGATGTAACACATTTTCCGGTGCACTCCCTGACTCAACATTCTTAGGGGATATATATAGTTGTTCGCGACAACACAGCAACAAGAAACACAGACGAACTTCAGTCCATACATGTATGAGTCTATATCATAAATACCTTTGTAATTCAAAAGAAGGGAAAGAATTTCTTTTTCTCCATTATGAGCTGCCTCGTGCACCGGCGACCACGAAAACAACCCGATTGTGTTCGGGTCGTGGCCGTCTCGGAGCGCCTTTTCAACGCCATCATAATCCCCGTATCGAGTGTATTCGTGTAGAGGAGTGTCCATTTTTGCTGTATGAGCTGAAAATTGACGTCTTTCTCCTCGTTTGATCCACAGAAATTGTTCGTACCGAAGTCCTATGCTGAACGATCACTTGTAACTACAGACGCCCAAGGTGTCCGTGATGCGTTTCCGGGTCAAACATCCGCTTGAGGGATTGTGGGAAGTCCATGGCGGTGTTGGTGGCAAAACCCATTGCTGTTTGAAGTGGGACATGCGTTGTTGTGTCCAGGAATAGTGCAGTCTTTGACAAACTTACATTTTGCCAAGCGAAAGAAACAGGATTACCCTCATCACTCATGCTTAAGTACATTGTTATGGGATTGAGAGGTTTCTTCTTATTGGCGGCGAAAATATGGAGTTTTGTATGCTACTGTTTTAGGCGACAGATGCGGTCGGTGAGTAAACTTTCCTATTTATTCGGCTTGATTTAGTGCTGTTACTTTCGATTTATTTGTTTTTTATTTTGCCACCCTGTGACAGAGGTGCCACCGTCTGATAGTTGCAACAATGCGTTGGTTATTCTTTTGTGACTGCAACCGTCGCAACATCAATATTTTGTTGCTATACTCATCAATTAACACGTGACCTTGTGACACTACCCCCTAACCGACATCGTTTGAAAAGAAATTATAACACCACAGGGACTGCGACATAATTCTGCTTGTTTAGAGTCGAAAGCATAATAAACGCCCCCCAAAGCCAGGCTAAGATTACGGCGGAGCGACACTGGCTACTTCCATCATTTTCTGTGTGGTGTCGATGTTTCAAATGAATCGATACCCAATGGTACCACGACTACGAGTACTACACTACAACACTAGTATGCATATCCAGCAGCTCCTGGCTCTACAACAAAGATATTAGCATCTTCACTGATTTCTCCCTTTTGCGTGCATGTGTCCACAAACGCTTGTGTTCTATATATCACCGAGGAACCCGTGGTGACTACATTATTTACAATGTTTAGAGGAAACCTGAAATGTGCTTTCGTTAGTGTTATGAAAAGTGTGCATCTCCACTTTCAAGTGTTTAAGTCCTGGTAGCGGAAAAATAAACTGGCGCCAACCCAAAATACTTGACTTAATCTGAGATGCATAACTCGTTTGTTTACTTTCTACTGAAAATGTTTCTTATATTTTGTTGACTAAGTAGATTGTTCTATACATAAAACTGATGGGGTTACATTGTCATGATATTCTTCTCTAAGTATTGTCAAACTGGTAGAATATGTAGTCACAGTTGGCATTCCTGATTGATTCTGGCAGTGGACACTGCTTTTCAGTGATGGCTATTTCCAGAAAATGACAAATGCAGTCCCTGATATTTTGATCAACTGTGATGATATAATGTCTTAATATAGACATGTTTACACTGCAGTGTAGTCCGGGTTTTTGAAGGGTGCAGCATAACAAAAAAGGAAAGAGCTGGATTGCAGTTTTGGCTTGTTGACAAGGCATAGGTCGGGAGGAATAGAGGCACTCGGGATATGATTTGAAAACAATATTAATTAAACTAAAGGAAATTATTTTCATCAGAAGCAGTAGTAAAAGTTGGCTGTTCTAATAGCATTTTTAATTTTATATTGGCCAACTATGAGCTGTATGTTTGCTTTTCAGGATCTTGTTTGTGATCTGCCCTATGAACACTCAGGGAATCCACTAAGTTTTAAAAAGCATTTTCAGTGAAAGAAAGTATGGTTTTTGTTCAATCTGGCCTCTTCTGAAAAGGATGAGAAATAAAAATGTATGTCAATCTACTGACCCTATTCTTTTCGGTCATATTACCTTTACACAATTTTTGGGTGTGTGGCCTAAGACTGATTCCTTAATTACATTAGAGCTCATCTTTACAATCACTGCATCAGCTGCTTCAAATCTGAGAATTTGTAGAAGTGCTCTCCTGTAAAAATATTTAAACAAATTAAATAGATAAATAATTGAGCGACACAATTTCTTTATCATTCTTCCTGAGCATAGTTAAATTACAAAACTTTACAGAGGCCGGCAGCATTGGATGCAATAGTGAGCAACACATTGAGCAATATGAAGGATAAAAACCAGATTTGAAAGTGATTTGGGGGTGGGGGTGAAGGTGGGGTTGGCTTGTGTTCTTGCAATTAAGCTTTGCTGTGTTCCTAGTGGCTTGATGATGTCATGCTTTAATGAGCAATTTAGAATTTATATGTTCATGATTTGATTGTTGTTTAAAAATCATTTCTTAATGCTTGAATAAGATGTAAAGTTTGTCATTTTATTCATGTTAACACAGGAAATGCATGTGCCTTTGAAATCATATTCTCTCTCTCTCTCTCTCTCTCTCTCTCTCTCTCTCTCTCTCTCTCTCTCTCTCTCTCTCTCTCTCTCTCACACACACACACACACACACACACACACACATGGGGACCTGCTACTGCCAGGGACTACTCCAGCCTCCATTCAATTTGGCCTGAAGATGGTTGCATTAGAATCTCATTTGGATAGGGGGCAGGAAAGAGAAAGAGGAGGGGAGAGAGCAGGTGGCCCACTTGAATGTCTCATTCTGAGCCTTCCTGCCCCTCTAACTGTTGGACACTGGCTCACTACTTCAGGAAAGTCTATTTTAGTCTCTTTGTGCATTTAGCCTGGAGTCCTTCTGTGTGTGTGTGTGTGTGTGTGTGTGTGTGTGTGTGTGTGTGTGTGTGTGTGTGTGTGTGTGTGTGTGTGTGTGTGCATGTATATGTATGTATGTGTGTCTGTGTGTGTGTGCATGTATGCATGTGTGTGTGTGCATGTATGGGTGTGCCTATGTGTGTGTATGCATGCATGTGCATTTGCATGTTTGTGTTGAATTACTGTTCCACTGCATAGAGCTGTGTGTTTTACTTTTCAGCCAGATGATTTAAAGCCAAAGTGTGGTTTTTAAAAAATATATTGTATGCACAATCAAGCATACAGTATGTATAGAAGGATCACAGTCCAGTGCAAGATCCTTGTTCTAAGAAGTGGTTGAAGTTGTGAAGTTAAGAATTTGATTAGAACTACGAAGTTGGCATTTTTGGTGATTCATTGCTTGGTTGGACAT
Source organism: Theodoxus fluviatilis (assembly GCA_034096865.1). NCBI lineage: Eukaryota > Metazoa > Mollusca > Gastropoda > Cycloneritida > Neritidae > Theodoxus > Theodoxus fluviatilis. Next base: position 45,551 of record JAWQFJ010028475.1, read on the forward strand.
AAAAAGTTTCAGTCAAAATGTTTGTTCATTGAGTTGGCTGATAGTCTATTTTTCAACCCATGAATATCTGTCATAGCATTATTATTGTTGTTATGCAAATCACGCACCAAGTGTGATATATGGTTTTAAGTGATTAGGCAGAATGGCATCAACAATGATTATGATGTCTGCATCTTGGGAAGAAGAAAAGAAATTGTAGGAGGCATCATCATGATCATAGAAGAAAGATACATGTATTTATAGGGGAAACTTTCCTCAGTGATGCTGAATGAATGTCAATGAATAATCACATCTATATCAAAAGCTGCTTGAAATTTTGCAGCAGAGCCTCCAGTTGAGATACATGTGAGAAGTGTAAATTGAAAACCATACTGTCACGTTAACATGTGAGACATTTTGCTAACTAGCACAGAAAGTATTTCCACCAACAAAGAGAGATGCATTGCATGTGTTGCTGCAGATGTAGGAGCACAAATCTGCCAATTTATTTTGGACTGAAGTGATAAAAACTTCCACCACACTGCTAGCTGCTAGAGGCTGTGCATCTGTTGTAATGGCTCCAGTTGTTATCTTCAGGAGTTCTAAGAAAGAAATATCTGTTCCCACTACTATCAGGCAGAATGGCTAGGACACCCAGGGTTATAAAGCTCTCTGCATCAGTAACATAGAAGGGTGGAGAGACCCCAGGAGAGAGAGAAAAAGGGGAGAAGGAGGAAGAGAGAGAGAGAGACCCTCCCTCCCTCCCTCTCCCCCACCCTCTCTCTCCATCCCACCCACCCTCTCTCTCCAACCCACCCACCCTCTTACTCTCATTCTCTCTTCCCTTCCTCCCCTTTCCCCAGCCCCCCCCCCCTCTCTCTCTCTCTCTCTCTCTCTCTCTCTCTCTCCTCTCTCTCTCTTCTCTCTCTCTCTCTCTCTCTCTCTCTCTCTCTCTCTCTCTCTTACCACATTTGAATATTTTGCCTCAAGGGCTGAATGTAAGAAAGGCAATACTGCCTAATTCACTACCCTTGTAAAATAAAGTTCGTTCGTTCTCTCTCTCTCTCTCTCTCTCTCTCTCTCTCTCTCTCTCTCTCTCTCTCTCTCTCTCTCTCTCTCTCTCTCCATAGTGTGTGTCTTCATAGTGTGTATATGTTGTGTGAGTCCTTGCCCCATGTGTACATCAGGTAGCAGACACAACTGAGTCACTGAGTGAAAGTTTGACCTCTCCAGCAGTGACAGCATTTGTCACTTCTGCCTCCTCCAGAGCAGAGAGCCGACAGCTTGCCTAGTTGGAGACAGATGTGGGAATCTGTCTGCCTCTCCTAGCATCCTTGTCTTGCTTGCCCTCCATAGCATCATTGGCTTGCTTGCCCTCCTCTTATGCACTGGCTGCTGCAGCTGTGTGAGGTGTGGAGTCATTTTGTATGTTGCTTGATGTGCAGTAGTAATGTCAGTTTTTGTGGAAAAGTTTCCTTTGGTTAGAAATCGCTTTTGGATAATTGCTTAGGAGTGAGAGATAGAGAGAGAGAAAGAGAGAGAGAGAGAGAGAGGGGGGGGGGGGGGGGGGGGGGGGGGGGGCCGGCGGCTGGCTGAACTGAGAGACAGACGCTCAATCAACCCTTTCTCCCAGTCCTCCTTCACCCATAATCTTACTTCTTTTTTATATCTCAAGAGGAGGACAAGGTTTGCTTTCTAAATTCTACTCAGGTTCTGCTGTGCATCATCAGGGTGGAGGTGGAGTGGTTCTGGAAACACTAGCTCATGCCAGGGGTTGTTTGTGCTGGGGGAAGAGAAATATGAGTGTCAACACTGCTACCTGTCCCTTTGATCTCACCTGTAGGGCAACAGGGAGGGGAGGGAGGAGGTGGATGCTGAATGCACCCACTCTAAATGCCATGACCCACCTAGGACCAGGAGGAGGAGGAGGAAGAGGGTGAGAGGATGGGGATGGGAATGATGGGATGTGGGGTGAAATTGGATCATGCACACATACACACACACACACACACACACACACACACACACACACACACACACACACACACGTGTGTGTACACACACACAACGCTTTACTTCTGAGTGGTGCATTTTGGCAGTTTTATCTGTGCACTTTTGCATTTAGCTTCTACTTCTAGAAGGAATTTACATGTTGGTTGGTTGTGTGTTTGTGTGTGTGTGTGTGTTCATATACATGTGTACATATATATGTGCATGCATGTGTCTGCTCAAATATGTGTGCATTTTGCTGATGAGTGAATTTTTTGGGGGTGGGGTTGTCAGGAGTTGAAAAAAGAGTTTGGATAGCAGTGTTATTTGTGGATGTGGATACATGGAATTGTATGGGGAGGTAGTGAAAAGCTCAAAGATGAGATTCATTTGTGTGTGTGTTCTGTTGAACTTGTACTGTAAAAGATAGTCATAGTGGTTTGATTTGAATAAGTGTGATAAAGTGTTGCATTACTGAAATTGAGTGTAGTAGACAAGAAACAAGTTTTTCGTGGTTCTTTCAGATGCTGTAGCTTCTGCTGAAATGAAGCACAATATGAAATCTGAAATATATTAGTTGAGTAAATTTATTTGAATAAAGCCATTGAAAGAGTGTTTTGTTTAAATTGTGCATTTTGTTTGGAATTGATACTGCCTACATTTAGATGACAATGAAGCTCTTGTGAGAATCATGATGAATCAGCAGATGAGATGTTAGGGAAAGTTGATTGATGTTTACTCAGCTCTAGAGCTGAGAAGTAGCACCCAATGACATAGGGATGCCTGGGCTAAAAATAGCTTCCATGAGTGCTGTCCACTACTGACACTAGTGCTAGACAGTGTAGGCCTGACCCCTGGCTGTAGTGCTGGGCAGTGGCTGTAATGCTAGGCATTGCATGCTTGACCATTGGCCAAGGGAAGGAGGACATTAGGGTCACATGTATGAGGCTCTCCACCCTCATTAGCCTGCATTATTTCTAACTGTGGACCATAGATTATACTATGTGTGGACCCAGTTAGATGTACCTCCAGTGTGTCTGCTTGTGTGCTCTTTCCTTCTGTCACTCCCTGGATCTATATATAGATCCATGATCACTCTTTGCTTCCAGAGGCTGCACCATGTGTTGATGAGATTGAAGTGTGTGCAATTGTACTAATTTTATGGGCATGTATGGAATTATATGGATGTGCAGTGAGAGAGCATGTTGATGAATGTCAGGAATTGTCATATTATTGTGTGCTGAGAGTATGCACATGAGTGATTGTCATTTTATGCATCTGTGCACAAGTGTGTGTGTGCATGTGTGTGTGTGTGTGTGTGTGTGTGTGTGTGTGTGTGTACACATGGATGCAAATGTATGTGCTTGTCAACTCTGTGTGTACGTATGTGTGTGTGCATGAGAGCTCATTCATACATTTATGCAAAATAAAGAGCAGGACAGCAATATGCATATTATATTGACAAAATCTTCATATAGTGAAAAGTGATACCAGTAGTCTGTTTTCATTTCTGCTTTATCCCTCAATTTATGTCTGTTTTCCTGTAATCTGAACACAAAAATAGAATTTTTGAAGCATGCACAGTACAGTCAACTTTTGTATCCATGGTAAATGAAAAATGTGTGAGACTTAATGACATTGTTAAAGAAGACAGGTGAATGAAATTTGTTTGCTCTCAATTAGTGACTTATGGCCTAGTAGCCGGTGTTACACTTATTATTTTGTTGTTGATGGAATCAATTTTGAAAAGGGTGTAAGGTTCTGTGCCTTGTAATCTTGAGCAACTTTTGTAAGAACTGGATTATCCAGAGGTTATAAGGAATGCTTCCTGACTTTCTCTCTCTCTCTCTCTCTCTCTCTCTCTCTCTCTCTCTCTCTCTCTCTCTCTCTCTCTCTCTCTCTCTCTCTCTCTCTCACACACACACACACACACACACACATGCACGCTCACGCGAACACACGCACAACACACACTCACACCACATACACCAATTCTTCTCTACAAACCATTGCATAACATCATATTGACTGGCACTATCACACTGCCCTATTTTCTTGGCTTGGCTTGGCTTGGCTTGGCATGGCTTCAAGGAGGAAGAAGGATGCAGGTCACAAGTAGTCTTGTCCTCATTGTTGTCCAATCAAATTTGCTTCTAGAAGTATGCACTAATTTGCCACTGCCAGAGGAAAATCACTGGGTTCATTTTGTAGTATGGTACCAATTGCTTGGATAGCATTCCCCTGTTTTTAACTATGAGTGTGTGTGTATGTGTGTGTGCACACCTCCAGCGCTTCTGTCTGTGTGTGTGTGTGTGTGTGGGTGTTTGTTTTGAGGAGTTTGGTGGGATGTGGGTGGGTGGGTGTGATTTGGCAAACCATGCTGATGGTACTGCAAAATAGATACAGTCTAGTCCCCAGTGATTTGTTGTGCAATAAGGGTTTTCCCCTTTTCACTGTTGGGACTGGCCAGTCACACTATGTTAGTGCAATGTTGTCTGTAAGTGACTCAGCAGATTAGGAGAACTTCTGCTGCATTAAAGTGTGCTAAGAAAGTTGGGCTCCTGGAACAGAATGGAACTAAATGCTGTTTTGCTTCACAGCAACATTCTCAGTGTACAATCTAAACGTGGGATAATTTTTTTATTGGTAAAAGTTAAGATATATTTTATTTTTAATAAAATCTTTGGATCCATTAGCAGCTCACATGTTTCTCAGGTAATAGTACTTAATCTGAAGCTAACCACATGGTTTGGAAATGTTGGCTGAGGGAAACTGTCTGTCTGCCTGCCTGCCTGCCTTTCTTTGTCTGTCTGTCTGTCTGTCTGCCTGCCTGCATGCATGCATGCATGCCTGTCTTTCTGCCTGTCTTTGTCTGCCTGCCTGCCTGCCTGCCTACCTGTTTGCCTGCCTGCCTGCCTGTCTTTGTCTGTCTGTCTGTCTGTCTGTCTCTCTCTGTCTCTCTCTGTCTCTCGTCTCTGTCTCTGTCTCTCTCTGTCTCTCTCTCTCTCTCTCTCTCTCTCTCTCTCTCTCTCTCTCTCTCTCTCTCTCTCTCAGATATCAGGTGAGGGTGGGTGGGGTGTTGAATTACTGCTGTGTGTACATTGAAAAGATGGGAAAGCAATCAAAATCCCAGGCTGTTCCTATTGACTGGTGCTAGTGTATTTTGAAAAGGTACTTGTCATGAGCATATGATATATCTCTGCTTCAGTGTGTCTAGTCCTCTACCATTTGCTGTTGACTGCTGTGTGTTCATGTTGGATATGTGCACGTCCATGATATTGCCTAACACTAGGTGGGACATACCTGTGTTTGGTTTCTTTGTAACCAGCGAGACGATCACATGCGTATATCATTATAAAAGGTATTATTTTGATATCTAGCATGAGGGAACATCAAATTAGTTCTATGAAAACAAACATGATGTGATTCTGACCAAATCAATCGATGTGATAAGCTCCTCCGCGACGATTGAGTTTCGTAAGAAACACCAGAAACCAAAACCAGAATGGCGTTGATAAAAACTAGTCATAAAGTATTTATTCATGACCCATGAACGAAACTATTGAATTGTATTAATAAAAAACTAATGTAGAATGCCTTACTTAACCCAAATTGGATGAAGATGGTCGATCGAACGGATCAAACGAACTGAAAGCTTCGCACATGTGTAGCAAATTTTTGTACGTAACAGAAGGAAATGAAGGAAACGAAGCCTTCTCATTGGTCAAAAATCGCGTGTACTATGACGTATCCTTCTATAAACGTGTTCATTGACTGCGGGATGACAAAAGCTTCCTTTGTATCCGTTTCGAGTGCGGAACAATATAGCAACACGTTTGGTACACGCATACCTTTCGTAAGTAACGCAGGGAAACAACCGACGCTGACCATCAAAATAGTCCCAAGAAATTGGTTAATACCAAAAGAATAATAAAACTATGCAGTTGTATGAGTAAACTAATGAAAGGAAAAGTAATTTGAACCTTCTCTTCAACACATTTATGTACACATGTTTGGTTTCGATTTTTTCCCTCTGAGCAAGGGTGGTAGAAACGAGAGTAACGTACACATAGGTCTTTTTTATTTCGGTAGAACTACCTCTGTTTTTATTTTGTGGCGACTTTCCACTGAAATATGACTAAATTAATAATTGAACTTGAATTATTTCACACAATCTATACTTTGTAAGGTGAATTTGCACAAGATAACAAGCATTCAAAAGTGGCGTCGCAAAATGTCCCGTTTTTCGGCGCCATTTTTCCGCTTCGTACGAGTTTAATTATTTTTTTGTGAATCTCTGCAAAGCAAAACTATAAAAACTATTGGTCATAGCATTACAAAAACATTTAAAGAACCCATTTAAATTTGAAATATATGCATGCTGACTGTGTTAGATAGTTTTTGACTCACATGCGAAGCAAAAGTGAGTCTATGTACTGAGCCGTGTCGTCCGTCCGTCCGTCCGTCCGTCCGGGCGGGCGGGCGTCCGTAAAAAAACTTAAACGTTGGATTTTTCTCGGAGACTATTAAGTCTATCAACACCAAATGTGGCATGATGGTGTATGATGACAAGGCCTCAAAAAATATACATAGTGACTTGACCTTGCTTCAAGGTCAAGGTCACAGGAGCCATAAATGTGGTCTCAAAAACAGTCATTTTTCACATTTTCCCAATTTTCTCCCAGGTTATTGAGAATGGCGACCTTAGCTACAAGTGGTATATAGGTCAAAGCAAGCCCTATCTTTTGATACCAGTTTGGTTGACCTTGCTTCAAGGTCAAGGTCACAGTAGCTCTTCAAAGTTGGATTGTATACATATTTTGAAGTGACCTTGACCCTGAACTATGGAAGATAACTGTTTCAAACTTAATAATTATGTGGGGCACATGTTATACTTTCATCATGAGACACATTTGGTCACATATCATCAAGGTCAAGGTCACTTTGACCCTTATGAAATGTGACCAAAATGGGGTAGTGAACCACTAAAAGTGACTATATCTCATGGTAGAAAGTGCCAATAAGCACCATTGTGCTTCCTATGTCTTGAATTAACAGCTTTGTGTTGCATGACCTTGGATGACCTTGACCTTGGGTCAAGGTCACATGTATTTTGGTAGGGAAAATGTGTAAAGCATTTCTTCGTGTATGATGTCATTGGTAGGTTTAGTTGTTTGACCTTGACCTTGAAGGTCACCTGAAGGTCAAGGTCATATAAAGGTCAAGGTCAAGCATGTGAGTCGTATGGGCTTTGCCCTTCTTGTATTCAAGTGTCTTTACCCAGACCCCCAGTTTTTGATAGTGTTAGGCAATATCGTGGACGTGCACATATCTGTGTTCATGTTGGATATCTGTGTTCCATTATGCCATTTCACTTTGTTGAATACTTGTCACAAGTGTAGGCAGCACCATTAATGCTCTTCATGCTTTGATCTTCTAGTTTCAATAATACAAGGCTCAGGGATTCATCCTACCATTGTATTTTTCCAATCTGATGGTCCCCCTGTGAGTTGGGGATAAGAACATTCTAGTTCACTAGAGGTTTCACCTGCAGGCGAATGTGTCTCTAGCCCAGTTGACATCACTTGATGGAAGGTTTTCATCTGAAATATGCAAATGAAGGTCACATGAGAGGCTTGTGGGATAGCCGACATGCTCCCTGACATAAGCAGTTAAACTGGTTCTAAGACTATTTCCCACAAAACTCATAACTTACTCTTGTTGAGGCAATAAACAAGCGTTTTTTTGATAAAATGAAATGTTTGTGTTGAAATGTAAACAAGTTTTGACATCTGAATGATTTCTGTAAAAAGTCGAGAGAAAAAATAGTATCAGCACGAACTATTTTTGGCGCAATGCTGTAGTGTGAAGGGTCAAGTCTATTATGCATTCATTGCAAACTGTGACAGAGTCGATGGGTTCACAGAATGGGATAAGAATAGACCCACCAAGTCTCCCTACACAATTGTAAGAGGCGAAAAAATAGGGACATCATGACTTGATTTGTGCTTACTATAAACTTGTGATTTAGGTGCTCAACAGCCTTACATAGCCTACAAAGGCTGATAGGCCTTAAAACACTACCCAACCATCCATCTGTCCATCTGTTTTGATGGATCTCTCATTTTCTGCTGAATGTGTGCATTGACTCATTCATACTAACCTTGCTTTCTACTAAATTTCCAGGCCTCCTGAGTGAGGTGTTCATAAAGTCAAATAAATGTAAGTTGTTGTTGGTAACCCAACCCCCCCACCCCCCCTCAAAAAAAAAATCTGCAGATCCTGATTTTTTTTTAATCATGAAAAAAAATAAAGAAAAAAAAATGGACAGGAAAGGTTAACAACAAACTGTGTGCTGTCCTATCTTCCGTATGAGTACCATTTAACACAAGTTTTGAAAAAGTTTTCGGTGTACTGAAACATATTAAATAATTAATGTTCAGATTAATCTACTGTGAACATGACATTTCTTAAAACACACACATTTATACACAAACACAAATGTGTGCAGTCTCAATCCGGCCTCTTTAAACAACCAAACAGCCACCACCACCACCCAAAAAATGTCAGGTCCACGTTCAACCTTTTTCTTTTTCTCTATGTTGCCTTCACCACAACTCCTTCCTCCCTCCCCCAACCCCCCAATCTTTATATAGGATTTTTTTTTAAGAAGTGAATTTTTATTTTCACTGTACACATATGTGGTGTGATCAGTAATACTGACTGCTTTCTGTGGTGTTTTTGGATGATCTGTCACAAATGTTTGTCTTTGGGATATCAGGGTTTCAGGCAAGTGCCCAACTACTTCCCCTCCCCCCCCCCCCAAACAACCAACAACAAAAAACTATGATTACAGTAACCTGACTCAGTGACTGACCCTTTTTTTCTGCAGACCCTAAACTTTTTTCCAATCTTGAAGAAAGAAAAAAAAAAGAAATTGATGGTTAACAATGAAATGTGCATTGTCCCATCTTCCCTCCCCTTTGAGCACTGAGGGAATCCATTTATGTTTTTAAAAGGGTTTTCAATTAAATAAAGTTGATTTATGTTTAGTCTGGCCTCTTCTTTAAAGAAAACCAGCCAGACCTTCCTACCCTTAAAAGATTGTTTTTTTTTAACACACCCCACCCCCACCGCAAAATCCTGCATTAATTTGTAGGTGTAGTCAGTATGCTGAATATTATCATATAGTTTTCCCATGACATGAATGCTTACATGCACACAGGCTGTAGTCTTTAATGCTAACTGTCATTTTGTTTTCATTTTGCTTTTGAAGGTGATCCAGTACCAGGCAGTAAAATATGATGTCATCCCTCTGTCTCCACTCTCCAAACACAGATTGAGTAAGTACACTCTCTCTCTCTCTCTCTCTCTCTCTCTCTCTCTCTCTCTCTCTCTCTCTCTCTCTCTCTCTCTCTCTCTTATTGTTGATCATATTCTTCATATATATACTTGACCAACTGTTGTGCATAGAGTAGCTACTGTGTATTTTTTGTCTTAATTATCCATGTCTACAGTTTTTTATGAGCAAGGACAATTTGTAAGATAGGCAGAAATGCCTAAAATTTTATCATTGATAAATAAGAAATCTCTCTCTCTCTCTCTCTCTCTCTCTCTCTCTCTCTCTCTCTCTCTCTCTCTCTCTCTCTCTCTCTCTCACCTGCTTGCTGCTGGTGTCTTTCTTTGGTTTGGTTTGGAAGTGTAACACTCTCTAGTCAAATGATGGAAGGATGAATGGATGGGTGTGTGAATGGACATATGGCAGAAATAAAGGATGGATGTGCTAAAGTATGAGTTATGTTTTCTGAAGTGGACATAATCTGCCAAAACTTGACTTTTCCTTCAAGACATTATTTGCTTCTAAATTTAATGCTTAATCAACAGTATAATTCAATGCCATACAGTTGGTGAGGTAGTGATGTGTCCTTGATTTCATTTACTGCAATTGTGAGTATCCAATTGAGCATTTATCAGTTCTCTGAAGACCTAATTTGGGAGGAGTTTGAGGATTCCACTGAAACTAGTGAAAGAGTGAATGAGACACTAGTACATTTTGTACATGCATACATCTTTCATGTTTTGAAGGCCAGTTTTCTAGAAGTGAATGATGTGAAAAATGTTTAATCTACAGCTTTGCCATGTCATGTTTCTTACCTAGGCATGATGAAGAGGAAAACATTGGTGTTGGACTTAGATGAGACATTGATACACTCCCACCATGATGGGGTTCTACGCCAGACAGTCAAGCCTGGCACTCCTCCAGATTTTGTCCTCATAGTGAGTGTGTGTGTGTGTGTTCTCTGTGTGTTGTGTGTGTTGTGTGTGTGTGCTCTCTGTGTGTTGTGTGTGAGTTCTGTGTGTTGTGTGCGTGTGTGTTCTGTGTGGTGTGTTCTGTGTGGTGTGTGAGTCTGTTCTCTGTGTGTTGAGTGTGTGTGTGTATCTGTGTGTCTGTCTCTGCCTCTGTGTGTTTATGTATTTGTGTGTCTGTTAGTCTGTCTGCCTGCATGTGTGTGTTTGTGTTTCTGCCTCTGTGTGTGTGTGTGTGTGTGTGTGTGTGTGTGTGTGTGTGTTTGTATGTTTGTGAGAAAGAGTTTGTTACTCATGTTTTTTTGTATTATTTGTTATCAATCTATGTCTATATAATATTACCTGCCTCCCAACCTGCCTGTCTGTCTGCCAGCCTGGTCTGCAATCTTCCATTTCCTCTATCCCTACTGCTTCTGCCTTCAGCCTTCTCCCCCTTGCTCCCTCTTCCTCCATGAACTCAATGGAGCACAGACTTCACTTGTCCCTAGTCTGGACAACTGTTGGGGCACCACAGATGATCTGGCAACCAACTCTCTCCATTCCTCTTGACTCTGGACTGTCTCAAGGCTTAGCTGAGCCTCATCCCTGTCCACTATGAGAGGGTGTCCTCCCATCTTTTCCTTTGTCTGCCTCTCCTCCTCCCTCCTTTTAGTGTGCCTTGTAGCACAGTCTTAGCAAGCCCTGACAATTGTGGGATGTTCCCATGCCACTTTAGTTTGTGTCTTTTCACAGTGGTCAGTAGTTCTTCATGGGGCCTGATGGAGCACAGACAAAGGTGTTTATATGGAGGGAGTAAAGGAGGAATGAAGGAGAGATAAGGGGAAGGAATGAAGGAGAGATAGGGGGAGGAATGAGAGGAGGGTAGCCTAGGTGATATTCCCCACTTCCCTATCCTTTCCTGAATGTGTGTGTTATCTGGCTTTCCCTTCCTACAGAGCCTGGCCTTTGGGCAGGGTTTGGGTGAGTGGATGGATGGGACGTTTCCAGCCCCCCCCCCCCCCCCATTTAGGAAATCTCTAAGTTTCCCAAGTAAAGGTCTCACCAAGGCAGTTGGCACCAGAAGTCCAGGGCCACAGAGCAGAAACCTGATCCCCTGCCAGGACCTTGTTGGTGGCACCCTGAGTAGATGAGAATCACTAAGCCTTAGATGTCCAGAGGCTGAGTGGGGAGAGCAGCTGCTATCTTATCTGTGGACTACAATTTTGAAAGGAAGATTCCTGAACTGTGACAGCCACAATGAGAGAGATGTATGGCTGTGTTGCAAATTGACCAATATTTTTTTTAACCCAAATTGTTTGTGAAAAGAGGCTTTTTGTTGTGACTGTAATGGCACACTTGCTTTCAGGGTGGAAAGGGAATATCAAGAATACTTATTTCCATAGATCACCTGTTATTCTAGAGAGAATAATCTGCCTGAACCCAATGACAGTTTTGTAGACTGTACAAATGTGCAATGTGTCGTCCTGACAAGCGCCATCTTTTCATCAGTCTTTCAAAAAGGATGCCATTTCATGAATAATCATATGAAAAATAGTTTTTATTTTAATTGTGTCATTTTGTATTCTCAAAGCAGACATGGCATGATTGTCACTTTTGGACTTCCAAACAGCTTACAGAGAGGCTGGTGGTGTTGAGCTGCATGCCAAGAATGGAGGGAACTTGGGGAGAGTTGGAAAAGCTCAATGGTATAAAGGACTGAAAAGTTGTCTGAATTCTTGCAAAATGTCATCCAGTGTCTGTTTATTGCTTGCTACCTTTTGAAATATTGTCAGTCCTTAATTTTCAAACTATATGAGCATTTTCTCTGAAGTGTTGAAGCTAGACAGGCAGGCAGGCAGGTAGAATAACACTTAGGCAGACAGACAGAGAGGCAGGCAGGTAGACTAACACTTAAACAGGCAGAGAGGCAGGCAGACAGAGACAAAAGAGGGCAAGCAGGGTAGAGGGTAGACCAAGTGCCAGGCACTTCAACTGCCCCCCCCCAACCCCCCATCCCCTCTCCCTACCCCTACCCCCAGGGCAGGGTCAGTGATGATGTTTCCCCCTAATGAGAGTGTGACCCATGAGATAGGATTTGGATAGGAAGTGCCAAGTAGACAGGACCTCTGAGATTAATTATGGCTCTTGTTGAAATTACAATAGATGCATCACTCTTGCTGAGAAAGACTATGGTAATGTGAAGTACAGGGGGCCAGAACTTAAGGACTGTGGAACTAATATTTCAAGTCATGGCAATAAAGCACAGCTGTGGCTTTTACCTCTACTCCAGTCTATGTGGCTGAAGGGGTGATATGCCATGGATCCATTGGTTTGGAATGCAAGCTTGTTTCCCACAGCCAAGTACTCCCCCTGTGAGTTAGGGGTGAGAATAGACCCACCACATCACCCTACAAGATTCATAAGAGGCAAATATATTTAGATAGAGACATCTTGACTTGACTTGCCTTTACTCCAACTGATTTCATTGATTCTGTGATTAATGGCCTTACATAGCCTACATGGCTGATGAGCTGTACAACTCCATTCATGCCATTCCCATAGCCACCATGGCAGAAGAAAATACATGTAGGCTGATGGTGGTTGCATAAATGCATGGGCAGAAATGTTCTTCCAGTCAGTATAGCACATCTTTCAGGAAAATTTGGAATGTTGTTCAGTTACTTGACACACTCACCTTCTGTCCTTCAGGGTGCCAAGACATGAGAGATCTCCCATCTTCCTTGTGTAAGCATGTTGTTCTGGGATGGGTGTAAGTGCAGCTGTCTTTGCATGTATATTTTGCTTCCTGAAATGGGTAGCCATCTGTGACTGAAACTTGGTTGGGATGTTTGTACTCCTCCTTTCTTCCTTCGTGTGTGTGTGTGTGTGTGTGTGTGTGTGTGTGTGTGTGTGTGTGTATGTGTATTTTTCTCTGTGTGTGTGTGTCTGTATGTGTGTGTCAGTGTGTGGATCTGTGCGTGTGTGTGTGTGTGTGTGTGTGTGTGTGTGTGTGATCTCTGCACTGGAGAAAGCCATCTGTTGTGTTGGGAAAATGTGCAGATGCATTTTGTATGTCCAGAGTGTTGCAATCCATTTTTATCCCATATTCCAAGGTTCATGTGTTTGTTCCAGGTGAGGATAGACAGGCATCCTGTACGGTTTTTTGTTCACAAAAGGCCACACGTGGACTACTTCCTAGAAATGGTGAGTCCAATGGGGGTGTGCTACTGATGTCATTTGTCTCATTGTCTAGCTTCCATAGACGCCAGCAGTAAGACATACTTTTATGGAGTGTGTATGCATAGTGTTGTGTTGATACCAAGACATACTTTTATGGAGTGTGTATGCATAGTGTTGATGATACCAAGACATACTTTTATGGAGTGTGTATGCATAGTGTTGTGTTGATACCGAGACATACCTTTATGGAGTGTGTATGCATAGTGTTGTGTTGATACCGAGACATACTTTTATGGAGTGTATATGCATAGTGTTGTGTTGATACCGAGACATACTTTTATGGAGTGTGTATGCATAGTGTTGTGTTGATACCAAGACATACTTTTATGGAGTGTGTATGCATAGTGTTGTGTTGATACCGATTGCAGTTGTTGCCTCTGCCAAGGAGGTTGTGTTTTTCAGTCAGTTGGCTGGTTGGTTAGCTAGTTTGTTCGATGTTCAGCAAAATTACTCAAAACTTAAACATGGTTTCCGATTGAATTTGGTGACAGGTAAGGGTTTCAGCCAAGGAATCCTGTGGGTTTGGGGTAAGAATTGAACCACCACATCTCCCTATGTGATTTGTAAGAGGCAAATAACTAGGGACACCATGACTTGATTTGCGTTTACTCTAAACTGTTCTACTAGAACTTCTAGTGATTTCCCTGCTTATTGCTTTACATAGTCTAGAATGGCTGATAGGCCGTAAAACATCATCCATCCATCCATCCATCCATCCATCCATCCATCCATCCATCCATCCATCCATCCATCCATCCATCCATCCATCCATCCATCCATCCATCAGCCAAGGAACAATCCATTAAAGTTTGGAGGCTGTCTGTTATCTCACTTTGGAATCCCAACCTCAAAGAGAAATGTTTTCTCTGTAGGCCATAGGCCAGTGTCTGCTGCAAGCTGGCGTATGAGTTCATCACTGAGAGACAGCTAGCAGGTGCTAAAATGAACTATGCTTAGTAACGTCAGGCCTGGTGAATAGAACATGCTGTCTGAATTATGCAGGCCTTGGAAGAGCTGCTATGATACCTCCACTACTGTGGCTGCCTTGGTGGAGGTTTTCACTCTCTACAAGTGCTCTCTAGTTATTGAATATGATTTTTTTAATGTGCTTGAGCATGAGAATAGGTTGCTAAAACTTGTGGTTGCTGGTTATCAAGATTATTAGAATCCAATAAGAATGGTTTGCATTTCAGTTGAACTTGCAGTTGTGACAGTTTTATGGTGGCAGAAGTTGGTTGCGGAGTGAGGTTTTTACAATGTGTTTGTTGTAGAAGGATATGAGTTGTGTAAGGCTTTCAGTATCTCAAACATAGGTCCCTTCACTCATGGTATCTTCTGGGGGTTTTAAATATGTCTATTTGTTGCTGATGAAATACACTCTCCAGCTGCCTTGATCCCTTGTGACACCAGCATCCAAGTTGCTGTGGTATCTCTTTTTTCCCCCCACATTGAGCAACCCCTGAGTGTGGGAGGTAAGAATAGACCCACCAAGTCTTCCTGTGCAGTATTCCATACATAAAAGGTCATTTCTAGGAAAATCCTTAACTCAAACCAACTCAAGTGATATCATAGTGGATGACCATAATTATATAACCTGCAATGGCCTGTAGGCCATGAAACATCATTCCACTCTGGCTTGTACAGCCTCCTAAATTGCTGTGGCTTGTGTGACAGAATAGAGACAATTTAAGCATAGTATAGTGCTCTGAGTGGCCAGGACATGTCTGCCAGGTGCCATGGCAGGACAGTGTAATCATAGTATGGTGTTGGCAGTGGCCAGGACATGTCTGCCAGGTGCCATGGTAGGGAGAGTGTAAGCATAGTATAGTGCTGGCAGTGGCCAGGACATGTCTGCCAGGTGCCATGGTAGGACATTGTAATCATAGTATAGTGCTGGCAGTGGCCAGGACATGTCTGCCAGGTGCCATGGTAGGACAATGTAATCATAGCATAGTGCTGGCAGTGGCCAGGACATGTCTGCCTTGCCATGGTAGGGATAGTGTAAGCATAGTATGGTGTTCGCAGTGGCCAGGACATGTCTGCCAGGTGCCATGGTAGGACAGTGTAAGCATAGTATAGTGCTGGCAGTGGCCAGGACATGTCTGCCTTGCCATGGTAGGGACAGTGTAATCATAGTATGGTGTTGGCAGTGGCCAGGACATGTCTGCCAGGTGCCATGGTAGGACAGTGTAAGCATAGTATAGTGTTGGCAGTGGCCAGGACATGTCTGCCAGGTGCCATGGTAGGACAGTGTAAGCATAGTATAGTGCTGGCAGTGGCCAGGACATGTCTGCCTTGCCATGGTAGGACAGTGTAAGCATAGTATGGTGCTGGCAGTGGCCAGGACATGTCTGCCAGGTGCCATGGTAGGGACAGTGTAAGCATAGTATAGTGTTGGCAGTGGCCAGGACATGTCTGCCAGGTGTCATGGTAGGGAGAGTGTAAGCATAGTATAGTGCTGGCAGTGGCCAGGACATGTCTGCCAGGTGCCATGGTAGGGAGAGTGTAAGCATAGTATAGTGCTGGCAGTGGCCAGGACACGTCTGCCAGGTGCCATGGTAGGGACAGTGTAAGCATAGTATAGTGTTGGCAGTGGCCAGGACATGTCTGCCAGGTGTCATGGTAGGGAGAGTGTAAGCATAGTATAGTGCTGGCAGTGGCCAGGACATGTCTGCCAGGTGCTATCTGGACAGCTGATTTCCCAGAATGGCCTGGCCCTGCAATGGACACATGAGGGGAAGAGAGAGAGGCTGGCTGAAAGTGATATGGAGACCTACCATTGAGAAGGACCTCAGGAGCAAAGGAGTGACTGGAGACAGCCCCCAGAGCAGTAGGAGACAGAGCCAGAGGGAAGTCCCTTGCCGCCTCAAGCAGCCAACTGCCAAGCATCCAACTGTGCAGAGAGAATTGAGTGACTGACTGACCAGACATTAGCTCTGTCTTGCAAACCTCTACCTCCTTGTAGTGTTTTCAGCAATGCTAGTTGCCAATAACGCATGTGTACTGTTGTCCTGACATCAAGCCTTCTTGCTTGTCCCAGGTGAGCCAGTGGTACGACCTTGTGGTCTTCACAGCCAGCATGGAAATCTACGGAGCTGGTGTTGCTGACAAACTGGACAATAACAGGGGCATCCTCAACCGGCGCTTCTACCGACAGGTCAGTGCTCATCTGTTGTATGAAAATTGAATTTACTGCTGTTTTGTATATGTTTATGGACTTTGTATACATAAATTCAGTTTAACTGGTAAAAGGTTCACATGGGAGGAGGCCCTTGTTGATATGAAATTGTCTGCATGAATCAGCATAAAGCGCAAAACTGCCAAACTGGAAAAGAAGATCTCCTTTCCACTGTTGAGGAGGTCCCTGTTAAAGACCATAGCATCACAGCTGCGGCCATTTGAATTAATGATTTTTTTTCATGCTAATATGGGGAACACTCAGTTCCCCATATTATTTGAAAATTTGCCTTTGACAAAATGTCAGGGTTCAAGCAAGATTCATGGAAAGCTTGGAACATTTTTCACGTGTCTCTTGTGCTTCTGTCTGCAGCACTGTGACCTTGAGGCAGGCAGCTACACAAAGAACCTGACAGCAATATGTCCAGATCTGTCTAGTGTCTTCATCCTGGACAACTCCCCTGTAGCCTATCGCTCCTATCCAGGTAAGTCTGGCTCCTGCTGTAACACACCTGTCCTGTGTTAGTTTCCCCTATAGCATATTGCTCCTATCCAGGTAAGTCTGGCTCCTGCTGTAACACACCTGTCCTGAGTCAATTTCCCCTGTAGCCTATCACTCCTATCCAGGTAAGTCTGGCTCCTGCTGTAACACACCTGTCCTGTGTTAGTTTCCCCTATAGCATATTGCTCCTATCCAGGTAAGTCTGGCTCCTGCTGTAATACACCTGTCCTGAGTCAATTTCCCCTGTAGCCTATCACTCCTATCCAGGTAAGTCTGGCTCCTGCTGTAACACACCTGTCATGTGTCAGTTTCCCCTGTAGCCCATCGCTCCTATCCAGGTAAGTCTGGCTCCTGCTGTAACACACCTGTCCTGTGTTAGTTTCCCCTATAGCATATCACTCCTATCCAGGTAAGTCTGGCTCCTGCTGTAACACACCTGTCCTGAGTCAATTTCCCCTGTAGCCTATCACTCCTATCCAGGTAAGTCTGGCTCCTGCTGTAACACACCTGTCCTGAGTCAATTTCCCCTGTAGCCTATCACTCCTATCCAGGTAAGTCTGGCTCCTGCTGTAACACACCTGTCCTGTGTTAGTTTCCCCTATAGCATATTACTCCTATCCAGGTAAGTCTGGCTCCTGCTGTAATACACCTGTCCTGAGTCAATTTCCCCTGTAGCCTATCACTCCTATCCAGGTAAGTCTGGCTCCTGCTGTAACACACCTGAAGCCCTTCCAAGCAAGTCTGGCTTCTGGTATGACACACCTGTCCTATGTTGATTTCCCCTGCAGCCTATTGTTCCTATCCAGGTAAGTCTGTCTCTTGGTACAACACACCTGTCCTATGTCAATTTCCCCTGTAGCCTATCACCCCTATCCAGGTAAGTCTGGCTTTTGATATAACACACCTGTCCTATGTCAATTTCCCCTGTAGCCTATCACCCCTATCCAGGTAAGTCTGGCTTTTGGTATAACACACCTGTCCTATGTCAATTTCTCCCGTAGCCTATTCAGGTAAGTCTGTCACTTGGTACAACACACCTGTCCTATGTCAATTTCCCCTGTAGCCTATCCAGGTAAGTCTGGCTTCAACTATAACACACCTGTCCAATGTCATTTCCCCTGTAGCCTATCGCTCCTATTCAGGTAAGCCTGGCTCTTGGTACAACACAGTTACTTGCATTCCTTATTGTAGATGTTTCGTAATCCTTGAAGTCATGTTATTGTAGTTGGTCTGGATTTCTTCCTTCCTACCTTTCCTTCCTTGCTGCCTTCCAGACATTGTAGGATTTTTAAAAAAGACATTATTCATATTTGATTACAATTTCTTGCATCCTTCTTCACACACTAGGATTCCTGTCAAGTCACAGTTCAGCAACTTCATTATGCTGTGCAATCTTCCTTTCAAGTTATAGAAGAGTGACTTTATTCGGTGGATGTAGAATGTCATCATTTTGCAAAGTCTATTACTGGTGGTTCTTAGATTTTAGGATGTCATAATTTCTTCCTTGCAGACAATGTGATTCCGATCAAGTTACCATTCTGAGATTTTATAGTGTCATGGTTTCTTTCTTGCAGACAATGCTATTCTAATCAAGTTACAGTTCTGAGATTTTAGGATGTCATGATTTCTTCCTTGCAGACAATGCGATTCTGATCAAGTTACCATTCTGAGATTTTAGGATGTCATAATTTCTTTCTTGCAGACAATGTGATTCCAATCAAGTTACAGTTCTGAGATTTTATAGTGTCATGGTTTCTTTCTTGCAGACAATGCTATTCTGATCAAGTTGCAGTTCTGAGATTTTAGGATGTCATGGTTTCTTTCTTGCAGACAATGCGATTCCGATCAAGTCGTGGTTCAGCGATGCCACAGACGTCTCATTGCTAAGCCTGCTGCCCGTGCTGGATGCACTGAGATTCTGCAGCGACGTGCGCTCCGTACTCAGTCGGAACCTCCACCTACATCGGCAGTGGTAGCACCCCACCACCACCCTACCCCTTGTCATTGTACATAGCCACCACCCCTCCACCCCCACCCCCCAGCCCTCCTAACCTCATTTTTCATGTCACTGATAACTACATTGTCTCTGCCAGTTCTGCATCAGTGCTAGACTGGGTCAAGGTCACCTTATCCACTCCATAATCGTATGCCCTTTGTGATTTTTTTCTTTCTTCCTTTTTTTTTGGTTGGAAAAGAGGGATAAGAATTGTTGTGATGCTGGCATTAGCATTATACCTGCCGAGTTGTTGAGAAGAAAAAAGAGATGTAAATGCCAGTTGTGTTGATCAGGGTTTTTTTTAAAGCTTCATAGTGGGTTACTGTGGAAGTCAAAGATTCACTGAGGAGATTCCTCAGTTGACTTCAAATGTCCACACTCAGTCATTTTGTCACTCACAGACTGCAGTCGGAATCTGTGAAGGTCTTTTTAATCAATGATGAGAGGGGAAAACATTTTTTTTTAAACCAAAGGACTGATAAAAGGATGACAAAACACTTTGAGTGTGCGAATCAGGAGTGGTAATAGATGTAGACGGTCAATCACTATAAAAAATTTTGGATTGCTTTGTTCAGACTGCTTTGTTGGATGCGACACAGTGGAAATCAAACATAGGCAGAGCAGAGACTTGTCAAGCAGGTGATGCATACGGGTGAGATTTTGTTGTGGAGCGGATGGCCTCAGAACCAAGTCAGACACATGTTGTGATATGGTAAAGCACTTACAAAAGCGATGAGCATACATCGCTCATCATCTCATGATCAAATGTGCAGCTTCAAAGGGGAACATTATTTGGGACTTGAAGATTTCTGTTATGATTCTCATGTAAAGTGTTGGTTCAGCGTTGTCAGGAGGCAGAAGTGGAAGAACGTGTTCAAAATAATGAAGATGTAGTGT
This sequence comes from Theodoxus fluviatilis, assembly GCA_034096865.1. Taxonomy (NCBI): domain Eukaryota; kingdom Metazoa; phylum Mollusca; class Gastropoda; order Cycloneritida; family Neritidae; genus Theodoxus; species Theodoxus fluviatilis. The sequence continues at coordinate 65,617 of JAWQFJ010028475.1, forward strand.
GGGCATTCAAAAAGAAAAAAATGTCAACCTGGCAGGTGGTAAAGATTTTATATTTTAGAAGTCTTTGGTTTTGTGTGTGGTGATGTTAATTTTGAGTCCAACAAGGAAAAGATGTACAGTTTTAAAGAGAAACTTTTGTAGATTAAACTGACATGTAACGAGCAGTGACGGGTGCTTGAGAAATTGTTCAAGAAAGCCAGGAAAAAGACGTACATATTTAAACTCATTTGGAGAACAAAAACGAGGAAGTTACTGCAGGAGCTGCTTGATGTCCCCTCATTGGCTGGAGCCCCAGGCTGCTGGGCTTTCTGGGCCAGCCTCAGTGGCTCAGCCAGGGGCGACCCCAAGCAGCCAAACAGGCTACCAGGGGACAGGGTCAGGTCTTTCAGATCCAACCATGCCTTCAAGTGGCCATAGAAGATGGAACCCATCCCACACAAAACAACAGCCTGGTCACCAAATGCCAAATCCACTACCAAGAGCATCACTACACTTATCTACCACTGAAACAAAAAATCAGCACCTAACACTCACTATTTCTTCTGGCAAGCCAGCCTTATGAACCGTTGAATCTTGCCAGAAACTGTTCAGCAAATGACATACAATCTGCATGACACCATACACTGTGAAAATCAATAGCCAGTCACTCTTCCCTACTTCACAATACACTGGTCTGTGAAATTAACACACCGGAATTGAAGGTATGAAAGTGAAATGATATACCTAGGCTGAAATCAAAGAGAATGCTGTCCATATGATGCTAGCAACCCAGTCTGTTGCTGTTCCTCAGTCGTCAATGCAAGTGAAATTGCATATTGCCTGAAAGCTGCAGCTGTATAAGTGATACTAATGAAGACGGAGTATTTGTCACCAGATTTTCCATGTGGAAGAAATGTGTTGCAGTGGAGATCAGTTCCTCATAGCCTTGAGAGGTTTGTCTTTTAGCATTGAAAGGTTTGTCTTTTAGCATTGAAAGGTTTGTCTTTTAGCCTTGAAAGGTTTGTCTTTGAGCTGTCAGCAGAGAGGGGAAAGCTCAACCCCTGAAGCATTCATCCAACAGTTGTACAGCTTGGAGAGAAAAAGACATTGAAAGGTGACTGCTGAGTTGTAGCAATTGGTAGTGTTAGTAACAGCTTTACATCAACTTGGATACAATCACAGAGAAACTGTGATACAGCTGATACATAAACAAGTGATAATGCACCCTACAAGGTCGCAGTGTATCAGTTTAATGTGATCTGCATCCATCTGTGGTAGAAACATGGTGATATATCTTAACAGTGCTTGGGCAGTGTTAGGATTTAATACTGAAAGACTAGAGTGATAGGAAAAAGTTTATACAAGCATGCTTTGAAAGTTTGATTAGCACGTTTCTGCATGGCAAGAATAATCCACCATTAGTACATCCTAGTGTGGGCAGCTTAGTATGACAGAAGGGAGCTTGCAACAGAAATATGAAAATGACCAAATCTGTTTGAGGAGAACAACTAACATTCCTCAAGTCTGGCCTGTTCTGGTGTCTGGTGATGGAAACAACAGATGTTTTCATTTATCTTAGTTTGTATAGAAAGGATGGCTTTTGGAGAGAGTTTTCTGTGACTGCTGAAGTGTGTGAAGTCAAGACACACAGCCTGAGTGGTGGGGGCATCTGTCCTGATGCTTGACTCGGTGCTGAAAACATTTTCCAGTTGGATTATATTTTTCAGCTGGATTATGATGGCAGGAGTAGGTGAAGTAGTCTGGTAGTTGTGGGAGATGGAAAAGTTTGGTTTATTTTTTCCCACAGCTGAGACATGATTTTTGTACTGCATTTGAAATGGACCCTCTGGAGTGGGTAGTCTGAAAGACATGTTGTGGAATGTGGTTTGGTAATTGAATGATCATGAAACTGGCAGGGAAAAAAATTTGTAGATGTGGAAACTCATTCTGCAGAACTGTTTTTAATATTTCTTATGCAGTTATGTATATTTTTAATTATGTTTACTGTCAATATAGATATAATATTAAGACTTTTTTCCCCCCAAATAAAAAAGAAACTCATCAAAGCTGCTTGTAGTGTTATTTCAAACAGCCTAGTATAGTCAATCTTGAATTGGGTTCTATCACTGAAATTGTGGGGTTTTCTGCTTTGTGTAAAAGAAAGGGGTGCATGAGTTAAAATTGGGTTTAGTGTCATTCGCTGTTGCATCTTGGCATTTAAATCACAATCACAGCTGTTCATGGTGATTGCAAGTGTCTAAAAATGGGGACGACAGCTTTTTGGTCAAGAAAATCAGCACTTTTCAAGAGTGAGAACCATAGGAGATAAGCTTACAGTTGTTGACTGGATGGCAGAAGATTGCACGACTTAAATGGGCACACATCAGGGTAAACTTTGGATTTTCTGATTGGGGGTAATGTGTAAAGCAGTTCAAACTTGACATATGGGTGATGAGTGGCTGCCTATAACCAATCCTTTACACATACCTTTTCTACTTGCAGCAAGCATAAAAGAATTTTTATGGGGTATTATTTCTCAGAACCAAGCAATGCCCTTTCCATCTGTCTCAGAATTTCAGTCTAAAAGGTTATGCTGGCATTAGGATGCTCTGTCAGTCTGTGTCTCACCTCTCATCTGCATCTTTCCTTTGTGCTAGTTCACTGCTCTCTCACCTCCTTATCTAAATTCTTCACATCAACCACTGCCTGTGTTAGGAATCAACTTTTTGAGTCTGTTTCAGTGTGAGATTTTCTCTGATGTTTAAGAAGCTCTTCTTTCATCTCATGTCTCCATGCAGGCTGCAGTATCGTGTTGATAGACAATATTTTCTTGAATGCCCATTTGGATTTCAAGAGTGAGATGGTCAAACTGCTCTCATGATGCCAAGGCTTTGTGCTCCAGAGAAAAGGACATAAGATTTGGGCTCAGATAATGGCTGACAATTTGTGAAGAGGGGCTGGTGAATCTGTTGAGTTGCCTCTACCATTTTCAAACTCAGGATTTTGAGTACAGCTCATTGATTTAACCTATTTTTGGGGGTGCAGAAAGATTCTGCTGCTCTCATAATGTGATGGATGATTTGATTGCAGTGTCTCAAGGCTTGAGCCACATGACTCATGAGAGCATGTTTCTAGTGTGGGTAGGTTTCAATTTTCTACTTGTTTGCCTGAACACTTAGGAGCATCATGTAAATACTTAGAATCTGTGTTTCTGAGCCTGCTCTCTCATCAATGCCTGGATGGAATACGTCTGGACAGTACATTATATTACAGCAGTAGAAATACATGGACTGTTTCTGACTGGACTGATCTATGGGGGAGAAACTAAAGGTCTCTGCTTTGTCGATGGAAATGAGCTTCTTTTACATGTAGAACTGTACAGCTGGCAGAGAGAGAGCCCTTGGAATGTACTCAAGTCAGAACTGTCGGTCCTTCCTGGGAGATGTTCAACTTGTAGTTGCACCGTTGGTGAAGGACGAGTTTTTGGAATGGACCCATCTAAGGACTCTGTCTTTCTGTAGACAGTTTGTTGAAACTGGTATTTTTGTATGTATTGATACAAGTAATGTACCCTGTGTGGATATCTTGGTGTCTGTTGTGCCTGTGTTCAGTTTATGATGTTGTGGACTTGGCAGAAGATTGTAAAGCTGACTGTCATGTCAACTGCAAAAATTGACAGAAATATGTAGGCGATGATGTATATGTTAGAATGCATTGCCTCACAGTTTGATTCCATGAACTGTATGGCAAGAATGTCTCTGTAGAGAATGTTGCAACTACTTGGATAAAATTGTTCCCAGCCCTCTCTATCAGTCCAAATGAAGACTTCACCGTTTCTTTGTCTTTTTCATTCTGAGTCTGTACTCCAGACACGTGCATTGGAGGCATTTTAGATTTTTTAATGTTTTGGGGACTTCTGGTAAAATAATCAATTTTTTCTGGTTTTATTAGTTTTCTTGTGCTTGAAGAATGAGTTAACTGATATATTTCATGATTTGAACTGTTTTTTTAATGAAGAATTTGTCAAAAGTGTTTTAACCAATTGCCTATCTGCTTCTGGGTTCATATTAGTGTTTTCCTATATACTTTTTTCCTGTGCTTCAGCTTTTACTTATGTATTGGGTGGTTGACAACTGTTTCTGCTGTGGAGAAGTAGCCTACTTGCCATCTTGTTTTTGTTACTGAAGGGGTAAAGTACAGAAGATTCAAGATGCCAAGTTATAAAGTTGTGTGAGGTAATCATGTTGGCGGTGCTGTGGCCTGTCTTAACAATGGAACTGGTAGAGTGAGGGCAGGAACACTACTCGGCTCATCTGAGGGGTTCAAGTGATCACCTCATCTTGCCCAACTTTAAAATGCTGCCATGCTTTTGAAAGCAAGCGTGCTCATGCAGTGTTGCTTGCTGTCGGACTCTAGACTAGGGATGCAGTGTCCAGTCTGGTGGTGGTGAGTGAGATGGAATGAAGGCTGGACTGAGGAGAAACAAAGTGGTTTTTCTGCTTTGTCTTCATTATGCATCTCAGTTCCGAGCTGTTGGAAACGTGGGATGCTTGGCTGACCATCTGAGCTGAGACAGCTTGGAAGGGGACATAAGGAAATGCTGGGTTGATCTCTTGGAGTGCAGTAGCATATGTTGGAATCATGTTTAACCATGGATATTTTCCAATGATATCTGTGTATAAGCTGACAATTCATTACAAATGAGAAGGCTCAGTTGAATTTTCACATCTCCTTTTCTCCCCAGATAATTGCTGAGTTTTGCACTCAAATAGACCTTTGCATTGTGGAATTTACGTAATGTCAATTCTTGTCACGTGGTAATAAAGGAAATCAACGCAATGCAGTCATACATTTTTCAGTTTGGCCCTTCAGGGTAGTGTATGGGGGTACAGGACCTTACAAATGCATCTCTTTTTTACTTCCTTTTTTCCCTTCCTTTGTAATAATTTTTCGCGTGAATGTTATATCATCAGAGCAAGAAGCTCTAAATATCATGGGAAACTTATTCTTGATTCTTCATTCATCATTGCAGCCTCTCTCACTTTGAGTCGAATTAAACTGGCCAAGTGACCCATAGTAGTGTAACAGTTATAAGTAGTCTTTTGTGATGATTTTGATGTTTTATGATGTTGTACCCTAGTCTGCTTGTATCAAGCATGTTGTCGGTAGAAAAAGTTCTCAGATTGACTGAGCTCTATCTATGAGGAGCAATTTTTTTTCTCTGCCTATTTATAATCCAGTTCTGTTCATAGAAACATTCTTTTACTTTTTTCCCAAGGGAAAGTCAGAGAAATCTTAATTGGTAAAACCCATGATGAGTTTTAAAGCCCTGCAACCATGGTTGATAAATTTAGTGTTGTAGTTGGCACTGAAAACACAAGTGCTACTGCAGTTTTAAGATGTGAACTCCCTGATGACAGGCTGCTATGCTGTCCACAAAGAGAGGTGCGGGGGGAGGTGGGAATAAAGATCAACCAACACCTCCAAGTTGTCAAACATCAGCGCTCTGCAATCATGCACCTGTTAATCCAAAGCACCCTTCCTCAATTTCTCTCACTCGCCAATCCATCAGAATTCAAAAGAGATTTTTTTCTTGACCATGGTGACTTTCAATTAAAAAAATTACCCTGGCCTTGGAGAGTAAAAGGGCATTCAGAGCTCAAGGTCGTGCAACTGGAGCAGATATTGGGTGTGTCTGACATAGATTTGTATGTAGTGAAATTATTTTTGTCACTGGTAGAGTGCTAGAGTAAAGGTTTTCATGGGCTTTTTTTCTTGTTATCAACTCCCAAAGTGGTCATTGGGTGAGTGAAGTCAGCTGAGGCTGACCAGCATGCGTGTGTGTGTGCTTGTTGGTGTGAAGTGTTGTGAATAAATATCTCGTCTACACTTCCCTGGCTTGTGTTATTGAGAAATGAACTTGAATGTATTGGACTTGTATACACTTGCAGGCCAGCATGACTCAAGTGGCTACTTATCATCTGGACATGAATCCCCCTGTGAGTTGGGGGGTGAGAATAGACCCACTGCATCTCTCTACAAGATTTGTAAAAGTCAAATGAGCAGGGAAATCGTTGCCTGACTTCATCTTCATCTGCGAGCCATAAAAATCCATTCATTCATTCCTGGACATGAAGCAAGCATGCCGGCATCAGCCCTCATACCAATTGCTGGGAGTTGATGGCTGAGGATGGGGGTTTGTGGAGGGAAACTGATGAGGAGCCATGTCCAAAAGGTGTAATCTTTCACTAAACAAGGGACTCCTACACTTTCAGGTGATCCTTGTGGTCACTTTAGTTCTTCAGGCCCACCTTAACAGATTCCACTGAGAAACGTGCTGATGGCTCATCTTGAGGAGAAAAGGCGAAGGTGGAAACTTCGGGCAACAGGCTCTGCTCTTCCAAGCACCTCCATTCAGAGTGCGGGAGAGACTGCCACTTCAGAGTGGGACCTTTGAACCACAGCTGTTGCTGCTCACCGATCGGACTGGTGTTCAGCATTGTCTCTCGAGACATGGTGGCAAGAGAGAGAGGGTGGCAAGAGAGAGAGAGAGATGTGTTGGCAACTGCTTATTTCCTGTAAAGTGGAGACCCTAGAGTCAAACAGTGAGGCCAAGTCTCAGGAGTAGATGCATCTGGTATTTTAGGGAGTGTTGTACTTCCTGCCTCTACACTTCGTTGTCATGTTGCAATGCTGTTGAAGTGTGCTCCATGCATGGAGATAGAGTGCATGCTGTTCATCTGGCAAGGATGAAATGACAAAAATACCTTGAACGAAGAAGAGGTAGCAGCAGCTACTCTGTCACTGTACAACAATTGAAGCTGATGCAGACACAATACTACATACATGCAGTTCTGTGTCAAGTGGCACCACCGCAACGGCCAAATGATAATCACACGTTATAAAGAAAAATAATTAAACACATCTGAAGTGAAACTGATTTATTGTGCTTAATTTAGTCACAGAAGGGTTGAACTTTTTTTTTTCTCCTACTCTGACAGTTGCACTGTGATGATTGCAGTGTATTACTGAAAGCAAGCATGGTATAATATTGGAGTCTGCTTTGGAAAGCACACTGCTTCACAATGGCGAGTGCCAACTTCTTACACGCAGCTGCACGTTTTCATTTTTACATGCATAATCACAATAAATCCGTTTGTGTGACACTCAATAAAAAGGTTTTTTTTTGCTATGCAAATGCATCCAAAAGCTTATCTCACAAGCTCTCTGTGGGTTGGGGATCAGAATAGACCCACCGCATCTCCCTGTGGGTTGGGGATCAGAATAGACCCACCGCATCTCCCTGTGGGTTGGGGATCAGAATAGACCCACCGCATCTCCCTCTGCATTTCTTAAGAGGCGAATACATTGGGAAGTCATGACTTGATTTGCATATGACGCTAAACCATTCTAGTGATTTTCATGCTCACTGGCCTTACATAGCCTACAAAGGCTGATAGGCGATAAAACTCCACCCATCCATCATCCCACAAATGCGAAAGCTAAGTTCTGACAGTCAACAAATACATGTACCAGTCTGCATGACACAGCCATGGGATTCTCGCTGAAGAAACTTGTACCTAGCTGCAGGTTCCCCAGTGAGTTGGGGGTGAGAACAGACCCACCGTGTCTCCCTATGCAAAGAGGCGAATCACTAGGGAAATCTAGTCTGAACTTCCTCCAACCAGTTCTAGTGATGTTTGTGCTCAATGGCCTTACAAAACCTATTGAGGCCGATAGGCTGCAAAACTCCGCACGCTCATCTTTGCTGCTGGTGTGATCATGGTACGATAGGTGGCCAAGTCTCTGAATTTCAGACTCGTCTGATTGGTTGAACTACCTGCCACTCAAACAGCAGGTTTTTATCATTTCTTTCTGTATATTATTTTTACAAGACCCATCACTTGTGTCCTTGCCCTACATTCAAATGAAATGGGCAAGGAGGCCAGTTCAAATGAAGGTGTCAGCTGTTGTCTGTTGTTGGAGTCCACATTCTACATCCAGGTCTATTTACTTGAATGAAAAGCATTATGTACTGTATGGTCTCATTGCAAGTCATCAGACTGGATAACCTCTTGGGGTGAAGATTTTTTTCTACAAATGTTATATTCTAACCAGTTATTGAGCCCATAACTTAAATAAGTGATGCTGCTGCTGACTTTGGTTATCTTGTCTCTCCTGCTTTAAGATAACACATTAAGGACAAAATCTTTACGAAGCCAAATGATTACATTTTTCTGTAAGACATAATATGTCAGGCATGTAGAACAGTCATCTTCAAGTCTCATTTCAAATACTGCAGATAATATATCTTAATGCAAAACATTATACTGCTGAGGAAAAGATATGTTGAATCATTTTATTTATTGTATGGAAAATCTGCACCACATACGGTCACAAAGGCTTCCTTTGTCAATGTCACATGATGTAAGTCCATGGGAAAATATTGCATTTGTTGATAAAAAATAGGGCTGAAGAAAGATTGCATTTGTGTCCAAAGCCATTCAACTTCAAAAGCTCAACTCTGGCAAGTGCACCTTCAGAATGCAGGGTTGTGGACGGACTAAATCTGTGGCATCAGATCTGAGACTGAAGCAAAATCCTTTTTGTATTCAGAATATTGGCAAGAATGTTTTCTCCAACTCTCTAACAATGTCAGTGAAAACTGGTCTACTCTGTGGAGGTGTGATGAACAAACTCATACTACTCACATGACAATCTCTCTAGAAAGGGTCATTGATAAACGGTGTTGCCACTGGAGAAAAAAAGTCACATTATCGTTTCCACACATGCACAACAATCATCTAACAGAAGCCATCAATGTACTGCTAGGACAATGACCAAGTGTAGTGGATGACCAAAAGTTTGCTTACCACAGTAGCATCTATGCAGTCAATGCAAGTTTTGGTATGTTCCACTTTATTCATACATTTTTATGGTGAAAGGAAAACATTTCTACAGTGAATGGGCAAGCAGTAGAAGTATTCATCACTGGTCATGCAATGCCATCGCTCTCAGTATCCATACATGTGCATGTATGTGTGTGTCCCGCTCACTGGACCCCTGAGCCACGTATCTTCCCATCAAACTGTAACAGCACCTACAGCCTTTTGTCATCAACAATGACTGGATTTCATCATACAAAACACAGGACATCTGCATTGTCTCATAATAACACAAACAAAAAAAGGTTTGTAGTTGATTCCTTGCAGACAAGAAAACATGTGACTATTGTGTCATCTACTACAAATTTCAAAGCTTCATCGATTCAGCATCTCGATTCATGGGAAATACAACATTATATCCTTAAATATGCAGCCAATATGCATACACAACTTTCAAAATGTAATTTCACCCTTCTTGCACTAACTCCTTCTGCACCACCGAAGGAGTGCCTCATCCGCGCAGCTTGTGAGTGAAGTCTTCAAGTCTACACATCAAAGCACACAATCATGTTGCCTCGCCAGAATCTTTTTCACACAGCATCCTCATTGTCCTTCATAATATCCACTGAAGATGTCAGTGATGTTGTGCATGTGGGCCAAGCCCCAAGTTAGATACGAGAGACGTCCGCATTTGGGCATGTCACTGCTTCCGCAGGGTCCTTATGAGATAGGCGCTTCTCATCCAGTCTATAAAAACAACCTCAAGACATCCCTGAAAGACTGCATGATCTGAACAACACGGAGATCCTTGCTTCAGACTGTAGTGCATGGCAAACTGAATACACTACACAGGGGAGTTTGCACTGTTGTAGCTAGCCCAACAAGTGGGGTGTCATCATCAAAATAAAGTCACAATGCCCAACATAACTATGCTCCAAAACCTTGTTATAAAGGCACCCCATGCACACACAAATGTGCACATATTACATACAGCTTGCACACACACACATATGTACACACACACACACACACAGACACACACACACACACAGACACACACACACACACACACTCCACATTCTGCAAATACCTATGGCACTCCTAAAATGAAACAAATGCACTGCAATCCATTTGACTCTGGCAAAACACTGCAAAACAGAGCCTCAGGGATTATGCCAGCATAAAAGGTGAACTGAGATCATCCTCATGTAATGTCTACACCAGAAGCAAACATATAAAAGTTTGGATACAGAATCACATGAACAATAAACAATGCAATGTGTGACTAAGTGCTGAACAAATAAAAGCTCCAGCAAAGTGAAATAAAAACTGTAAAATGAAAGACTTCTTGGTCTCTACAGAGTCATGCACACCAAGTTGATACAGCATGAAATAACACTTGTAATTTATTATATGTAATCACAGTGATAACATCTAACCTTTGTGAAATATATCATCACAACCACTGATGCACAAACTATAACTGGCATAAATCATCACAGCTAAAAGCAGGCTTATAAAATGCCTTTAAATCAAAATATTTATCAAAAACATTGTCAAGTAGGGCAAGTATTTGTTTAAGGCAAGCTCATGCTTTGACAACATGTAAAGAATTCTCGAATGTCATTTTCTCTCTCCGTTTTATTTTCCTCCATGTACAGTTCTTGTGATCACACACACATATCTGTTTTCCCTCTATCACATATTTCTTCTGCTTTTTCTACTCTACCCTCCTTTATTACTTTTCCCCTCTAACTTCATCATCATCAACATAATCATCATCATCATCATCATCAACTTCATCTTCATCATTTCTGCTCCTCCTTCTCTTCCTCTTTTTTAATTCTTACCTCTCCTCTTTCTTCTTCCTCCTCCTCTTTCCTCTCCTCCACCATCTTTTTTCTCTTTCATCTTCCCTACCTCCTCCTCCATTTCCTTTCCCCTCCTCCTTCTTCCTCTTTTCCATTTTTTAAACACTTTTAATTATAGCTGATATTGTATTTGTCCTCCTCCTTCTTTCCTTATCCTCCTTCTTCTGCCCCCTTGCTCTTCCTACCCTCCTTCTTCCCTTAACCTCCTCCTCCTTCCCCTATTCTCCTCTTCCTCCTTCCCCTCCCCTCCTCCTTCTCTTCTTCTTCCCCTACCCTCTTCCTTCTCCTTTCCCTCCCCTCCTCCTTCTCCTTCCCCTACCATCTTCCTTTCCTTCTCCTCCTCCTTCCCCCACCCTCCTCCTACCACTACCCTTCTTCTCCATCCCATATCCTTCTCCTCCTTCCCCTACCTTCCTCCTCCTCATTCCCCTACCCTCCTCTTTCTCTTTCTCTTTCCCTTACCATCCCTTTCCCCTCCCCTCCTCCTTCTCTTTCTCCTACCCTCCTCCTCCTTCCCCTACCCTCTTCATCCTTCCTCTAACCCCCTTTTTCCTCCTTCCCCTACTCTCCCCCTCCTTCTCCACCATCCCAGCTACTTGAGACTGCTGAGGGCTCTAGAGAAAGCCAGGATGTCACACAGACTCATGTTGAAGTCTGACCGCAGTGTGGAAAAGAGGAAATCAGGGGCTTTCTCTCGCATGTCCCGCATCTCCATCAGCAGAGTTCCATCCAGGCTCCGAAACCTGCAGGAAGATGGGGCAAAATACCGAGTCTGCTTCTCTGATTGTAAAAGTGCAGATATAAGTCAAACAGTAGACCAGTGAGTCTTGGGGACTACGTGGGTAACACTCACTGTCTTTCCAAAGTCAATACCATTGGAGTGCAACATCTGACCAGAGTTACTTGGTGCTCTGCACATCAGTTGGAACCCCAGTTTGCTAGGCTTTTAAAAATGTTTGCTTATTTCAAAATTCTGTTCCTTGGTTTAAAAAAAGACAACTCTCATATCTGGGTCAAGCTTTCATCCAGAGGTCTGTTACTTGACTGACTTTTTCTACAAACTGCATAATCCTTACAGGACTGGGGACTGAAATATGTTTATGACTTACAGGACCTTAAGATTTAATGAGAAATAAAACGTTTTAGGCATAGCCCAAAATCCTTGTGGTAATTTTTGTTTTGTCTTCGGGAATCTGGCAGTCTTTTTTTAACCTGTAAACGCTTTCTTTGCCATAAGCTTTTCAATTTAGTAAATAAAATCTAAAAACTCCAAACCTATGATATAAAAAAATTAAAAAGGAATCATAAGGCCAAAAGAAAAAATGGTTGTGGTTATGGTAACATGACCACACACAAAAAAGGGTCAGTAGGTCAGCCTGAACTTTAAAAAAATTTTAATAGAAGAGACCAGATTGAACATAAATCATAATTTCTCTTTTGCTGAAAAAACTTATTTTTGACATACTTTAAAAGCGGATTTCCCTGAGATGGGGAAAATGGGGCAGCACTCAATTCATTGATTACCATCAATATCTTCCCCTTTTTTCCTTTTTTTTTGGGGGGGGTGGGGGGGCACTGTTGACAAAAGAATTTGGGGGCCGGCAGAAAAAAATATGATTAGTCTAGTTACGGTAACCATAACTATTTTTTTCTTTGACCTAACTACAAAGTTGGAGGTGAAAAGGGTTCCCCCAGGAAAAATTACCTGTCAGCGTAATCTCCCAGTCCTATTTTGACCAACCAATCACCAACATCGTCTGTTCCCCAAGTGTTGCATGCTGGGACTGCTGAAGCCTCTTGAAGGGGGCTGGACACCTTGGAGGAGTAGGGAGTGAAGGGGTTGCCTGCAACACAGACAGGGGGGTCACTGTAGGAGTGTAGAGGGTGAAGGGGTTGCCTGCAACACAGATTCGGGGGGTCACTGTAGAGGTGTAGGGGGTGAAGGGGTTGCCTGCAACACAGATACGGGGGGCCACTGTTGATACAAAAGGAGTGAAGGGGTTGCCTGCAATACAGACAGGGGGGTCACTGTGGAAGAGTAGGGGGTGAAGGGGTTGCCTGCAACACAGATACGGGGGGTCACTGTTGATACAAAAGGAGTGAAGGGGTTGCCTGCAACACAAATATGGGGGGCCACTGTTGATACAAAAGGAGTGAAGGGGTTGCCTGCAACACAAATATGGGGGGCCACTGTTGATACAAAAGGAGTGAAGGGGTTGCCTGCAACACAAATATGGGGGGTCACTGTAGAAGTGTAGGGGGTGAAGGGGTTGCCTGCAACACAGATACGGGGGGCCACTGTTGATACAAAAGGAGTGAAGGGGTTGCCTGCAACACAGATACGGGGGGTCACTGTAGAAGTGTAGGGGGTGAAGGGGTTGCCTGCAACACAGATACGGGGGGCCACTGTTGATACAAAAGGAGTGAAGGGGTTGCCTGCAACACAGATACGGGGGGCCACTGTTGATACAAAAGGAGTGAAGGGGTTGCCTGCAACACAAATATGGGGGGCCACTGTTGATACAAAAGGAGTAAAGGGGTTGCCTGCAACACAGATACGGGGGGCCACTGTTGATACAAAAGGAGTGAAGGGGTTGCCTGCAACACAGATACGGGGGGTCACTGTTGATACAAAAGGAGTGAAGGGGTTGCCTGCAATACAGACAGGGGGGTCACTGTGGAAGAGTAGGGGGTGAAGGGGTTGCCTGCAACACAGACAGGGGGGTCACTGTAGAAGTGTAGGGGGTGAAGGGGTTGCCTGCAACACAGACAGGGGGGTCACTGTAGAAGTGTAGGGGGTGAAGGGGTTGCCTGGAACACAGACAGGGGGGTCACTGTTGATACAAAAGGAGTGAAGGGGTTGCCTGCAACACAGGCAGGGGGGTCACTGTGGAAGTGTAGGGGGTGAAGGGGTTGCCTGGAACACAGACAGGGGGGTCACTGTTGATACAAAAGGAGTGAAGGGGTTGCCTGCAACACAGACAGGGGGGTCACTGTTAACACAAAGGGGGTGAACCTTGCAACACAGTGTAAACTCATGCCTGCACATGTGCATGCCAAGATGAACCTGAGAACAAATCAGTATGTTGTGCGACAATCAGAACATACAATGGCACCTTAAAGTCACAAGAAGTCAAGAAAACCTCCACTCACTGTCTCCATCACAGTACAAAGCTTTCAGGCTGGAAATCCGTCCTCTGTCTCCAAGCTCTCTGATCAGTCGAGGCATGTTTTTGTCAACCAGCTCCTCTCTGCTGAAGTCGAAGTACAGCTTGCTGCCAACCAGCATGCCCAACCAGCCGTCAGGAACGTAGCAACTCTGCACGCGCAAGGGGACAATGGGTTTCCTCAGGCGAAATGTGTACTCCGACTCTGAAAGAATCGGAGACAGCAATTTTCCATGTTTGCAAAATGGCAATGAGGGTGACGAAGTATCTAGTAAGAAAGAAAAAAAATCATAGAGTTTCTGAAGTTATATCATTTACCAGACTTTGTCAGCATATTACAACGAGAAAGTCTGTACAGAAAATCATGGTCATTCAGTACAAGTAGGGTGGCTCTTTGTGTGCAAAAAAGATTTGGTTTTATTTATCCTCAGAATCTCCAGCTTCCTCTCTCCATCACTTCCATCAAGGCTTTTCTCAGGGCAACCAGCCTCTCTCCAGTCAAGCTTCTTCACTGCAGACCTACCCCAAGAAATAATCATCATGAAGCTTGTAAACATCAATTATTGATGTCATCATTATGTAATATAAAAACATCATCATATACAAAACCCATTATCTCAGCAGCAGCAGCAGCAGCAGCAGCAATATCATCATCATTACCATCTTCATTACCATCTTCATCACTATCATCATCAATGTCATCATCATTACCCTCATTGTCATCATCATCATAATTGTCATTATCATCATCAACATCATTATAACCATCATTTTCATCATCATCATCGTCGTCATCATCATAATCGCCATTGTTATCATTACCAGCAGCGGCAGCAGCAGCAGCATTACCTGTGCGACAGCTAGGGCTTTCCTTGTACTGGTCTGACATGCAGACAAGCACCACAGCGGCCCGCTCCACTGCCAAGGCCATGGCCTCCAGTGTAGAGCCCGCTGTCACACACAGAGGAATTCTTGCCTTGTAGTGACAAAACAATGCGGGAAAGTTAGCAGAAATGTAATTGCAACTTGCTGTTTAGAAGATGAAGAAGATCAGATTTACACAAAGACAAAATAACACAGCAAGAATGCTTTTTTTTTTTACAAAGAAAGGAAAAAAAACAATAACTCCAGAGGCTGTATGAAAGGGAATTTCAATTTGTAGACATGTGTTGACTAAATATTATGCAAAGAACATAATCTCCGGGAAAACATCAAACAAGATCTCTAGACTGCACTGTCTGATTGACTGGAGGTGTCTCAAGATGAACAAGAATGGGCATCGATATGTAAATGTCCACATAATTAATGCTGGAAAGGGATTTTTATTCCAAAGCAAAACATCATGATGTCAGAGAGAAGATCAGACTTGACTTACTCATGTGTTCCACATCCATCCACACCTTGAAGCCTGCCTGCTTTAGTTTGTCCTTCACCTTGATCATGACAGACTGGGCATCCCACTGGTAGCTGACCATTACATGTGGTGTGTCCGAGGCCCCTGGCACTGAAACTGACCAGACATGAAAATATGAATGTGTGTCCCCACAGCAGTCGTGTAGTCCACGGACAACAATTCTATAGTATCAAAATGTTTTAAGATCCAATTGTTCTCAAGAAGCCTACCACAACAAAAATGTAATTTCAGTTGAAATATTTCATTAAAATTCGGCCCATTAAACTATTGAAAAACTGTTCATGCATTACATCCTGACAACTTGGGATGAATTGACTATTAATTACCACAACAGAAATATTATAAAACCACAAACGTATTCACACCTCATGGGATTTTTCAAAGTTATGTTAGGCCAGAAGTTTTGTTTTTGATTCATACTTGATTTGGAGATTTCTCCTCCATGGAATATTTCCCACAATGCGCCTCTAGCAGCATGGCAGACAGCCACATTTCCAGACTTGGAGAGATTCTGCAAGCCTGAAAAAAAAAAAAAAAAAAGAGAAAAGTGGCCAAACCTTGTCTGAATGCAATGCAAATGCCAGCTGTCAAAGCTGGATGTAATCTGTGAAGACAGATCTTCAAGCTAAGGTGGCATGTATATAAAAACAGCGATACTGAATCTTGATGTGTAAAAGTAGTCATTGATTTGCAAAATTGTTACATTTAGCCCTCCCCCCGAAAAAAGTTATGGTTAAGGTAACGGGGGGGGGGGGGGGGGGGGGGGGGAGGGATGGTTTGGTAGGTAAACAGGCCTGCGCATTTCTTTTTTTTTCTTTCATAGATGAGGCCAGATTGAGATAGTGCATTGTAAGAAATGTCATCTTTACAGCAGATTCATCTCAACATAAATCAAAATGTCTCTTTCCATGACTAATTTGTTTAATACTTAAATGGTAGGACAGGAAAGATGGGACAGCACAATATTTGTTGTTTGCCTTCAATTTCTTTCTTTCTTTCTTGCATGATCAAAAAAAGTTTAGGGTTGGCAGAAAATAATAGGGTCAGTCAGATTACTGTAGCCACAACTTTTTCTTTTTTGGGGGGGTGGGGGGGGGGGGGGGTGTTGGGGGGTGGGTGGGGATGGGGCGTTTGCCTTATAAAATATCTACTACTTAAAATTATTTAATCTGGATTTCAAACACATGTGGAAATGAAATCTTCATTTACTTAATTCACTCAGATTGTGTTGTTTACAAATCACAAGCAAAAAAAAAGTTGAGTGGTGTACATGTTCAACAAATCAATTTCAGTTTGAAGGCAGACACAATATGAATCTGTCAACTTACTTTACAAACAGCAAGATATATCTATCTACACATGCATTCACATATCACCATACAATTACACACATCTTACATTATTTTATGTGGTCTTTCTTTAAAAACAAATGTTGAGATAAATTAATACTCTAGAGTTCTCCCATCCCAGAGATTGAACCATGGCACTGCACCTCGCACATAATCAAACGCCAAAGCTTGTTCGCCTACATCCCTTGAGACCTTACACAGCCAAACAAGGCAATACACACTCATTCATTCATTCATTCATTCATTCATTCATTCATTCATTCATTCATTCATTCATTCATTCATTCATTCATTCACTCACTCATTCATTCATTCATTCATTCACTCATTCATTCATTTCATTTTTAAATTAACACAAAAAACATTCATAGTTCAAATCATTGCATTACTTGTTTACCATGCAACAACAGCAACAACAACAGCAACAGCAACAACAAAAGCAACAACAACAGCAACAACACAACTCCTTGCACTCACCCTCCACACAGCCAGGCTCCTCTGCCAATCTCTGTCGGTTGCCTGAAGCAAAAGCCAGGGACCACAGGCCAAGGACAGACAACTCTTGCTCCAACTCCGATCCAGACACCAGCAACTGAGTGTACAGGGGGAGGGTACTGGCCTCCACGATCTGAATCTTGTTTCCGTCATTGCCAGTGAGATTGTTCAACGCTTGCAGGGTCTCCGATGTGCACATCCCGTATTTCGCTGAGAAGTGGGTGTCACTTTGAAGACTGTCCCGCAACAGGTGAACGATGAAGGAGATCATGTCGACTGTTGTTCCTATGAGATTCACCTCCTCCTCCACCACAAGATAGGACAGGACGATCAAAGCCTTGGCCTTGATGGTCTGGGGATTAAAGGTCAGGATGCCCTGCAGGATCTCCACTCCTCCAGCAGAGCGGATGCAGCTCCGACTCTCTGGGAACAGTCTCAGAGTGTTGTGGAGGATTCCCAGGAGTGCCTTGGCAAAGTAGAGCTTCCTGTCTCCATAGGGCCCTTTGATGGAGTCAGGGTGCAGAAGCCTCAGAGCCTGGAGGAACTCGGGAATGAGTTCTGACTCAGAGAGATGTCGGCCCAACTCTGCATTGACGTCGGAGCAGTTCCACAGAATGGTGAGGCAGTTGCGGAGGACCTTCCACTGCATGACGCTGTCAGCATCCACGGCCAGGTCCACCAAGAGTGAGTTCCCCTTCTTGTCACTCAGTGTTTGCTGGAGGCCTGCGTCTGGCGAGGACAAACGCACTGCTTGACTCTCTGCCTGGGGTGAGTGATCCCCTCCACCCTCCTCCATCACCTTGCCATGAGGTCCTGACGGGGAAGACTTATCTGTGCCTTGCACAGGGCTTTTTGGATTAACTCCTGTGTGAGATGTGTCACCTGAACCACTTTCATAACTCTTTTGCCCTCCTTGCTGCCTGCAAGCCCTCTCCATCACCACACGTGTTTTCTCTCCTTCAGCCTGATTTTGGTTGGTGCTAGTTGTAGGACTTGCAATTTTTGTTGACTTTGGTACTGCAACAGTTTCGTCTCTTGAAGAGACAGGTGTTTGAACAGTGCTTGTATCATGGGCTGCACTCTCATGAAAAGAAGAAGTTTCTTCATGCTTCAATGGATCCTTCCTGCACCTGGTCAAGTTGGACTGAACAAATTCTGGAGATTTCTTTGTCTGTTTCCCCTTCGCATATGTCCCAGGTGACTGACCTCCTGCAGACTCTGGTCCAAATGAATGACAAGCAGGCTGCCTACTGCTGGAACTGGGCTGAACTGGTTTGGAAGTTTTGCCAAGCTGAGTGACTCTCTTTTCCTTGTCAGTGAGACTGTCCAAAGATTTCTGTCCCAGTCTCAACCCCAGGGACTGCTTCTTTAGCTCAGGTGGAGAGTGCAGGGAACTACTTATCCCTTTGGATGGGAGAGAGAAAGGGTCACATGACACTTTCTCTGAATCAGATGAAGCTGGAGACAGCTTTGGAACACAACCAAGCGGATCGCTGCTGGCATCACGGACACTGAGCAATAAAGAGTCTGTGGCTTTTGAGCAAGTAAGTAAGCCACCCATCACCTCAGGAGCAGTAGGAGTGCTGGAGTTCGTTGCTGCTGCACCTGAGCATGGGTTGGCGCTCGCTGCAGTGGCAGCTGATGGGACGTTTAAAGGCAATGCCAAACACAGACTCCCTCCACACCACAGCCCATCTCTGTTCATCTGCCATACCTGCAACCAGGAACACAAGACACAGTCACTATTGAAGTTACAGAACACACAGCAGTCAAAGAAACCAAACATCAGCCAGGGTGCGTTCCTGATTATTAGTCAGACTGACTGTATGGCAAGTTGTCTGCTAGGTTGTGACAATCCATGGAGTTTGAGGGCCAGAACTTTTGCTTACCTGGGTTCCTTGTAATATGAATCTCAACTGCTTGAACCATACAAAAACTCGCTAGCTCACTCACTCACTCACTCACTCACCCACCCACCCACTCACTCACTCACTCACTCAACTTCACTCCACTCCCTCAGTCACTCACTCACACTCCTATGTTTTCCTGCTTGCTCCCTCACTCTATCACCCACCCGCATATCCACTCACTCACACTCCTATGTTTACCTGCTTGCTCCCTCACTCTATCACCCACCCACATATCCATCCAACTATCAATTTCTTCATTATGACCTACAGTGTGTGATGAAAACGGCTTCCTAAAACCTGAGGGTTTTTTTCAGGAAAAAACACAAAGTCGACAACACTCATTAAAAAATGTATATCTTCACTTCTACACTTCCTAGAAACAAGAAGTACACTTCTGTCAAATGCGACATCTGCCTAGCATCCAATGTGAAAGGGAGATGTAACTCGCACGTAGCATCCGGTCATAATGGGTTAACTCACTCCTTCAAAGTTAAATTGCTCAACCCTTATTTACTCCTCCACCCACCGACCCACTCCCTCCCTCACCCACCCATCCACCCACTCACTCACTCACTCATTCACTCAACCACTCAACCACTCACTCACTCAACCACTCAACCACTAGCCCAACTTCTATTTTAACCCCACCTTCTCAAAGAGCTGCAGGAAGCCAGCCTCTGTGAAAGCCGCTGCCACAAGAGTGCGCTCTGCCTTGTTGGGTGTGTAGCGAGATGCCTGCCAGAGAGCTCGGAAGTCTGCAAGGCTCTCAGACAAAGCAGTGGACGAGGACAGATCCTGCTTCAGCAGACGACTTATAGTGGTCTGTATCCTCTGTACACGTTCCAGTGTTGGGGTTCCGTTCTGACAGGATGCAGCAGTCTTGGCATGTGGTCCATGGAAGAAGGAGGAGTCATCCTCAAAGCTGTCCTGGGAGGGAACACTCCGCCTCAACTCTCGAACGCTCTTTTGCTGAGTTGGATTAAAAACAAATAATTATTGAAAAGGGCTGGCAACTGTCATCATTTTGAACAAGGTGGAAGGTGTTGATTGGATGGATATATGTTGAGGGAAGGACAGACTCTAACACTGACACAGACATCCTGAGAGAGGGGGGGGGGGGGGGGGGGGGGGGGGAGTGGCCGGGGGGGGGGGGGTACAGAGAGAGGAGACAGAGGGGGGGCTCAGAGTGAGAGAGAGAGAGAGGGGGGGGGGGGTTGTTTCAGGGAGGAGATTATGGAATTAAGGAGGCAGGCAGGCAGGCTGGCATGCAGGCAGTTAGACAGACAGACAGACAGGAAGGCGGACAGGCAGGCAGGCAGGCAGGCAGGAAGGAAGGAAGGCAGGCATGCAGGCAGACATGCAGGCAGCCATGCATGCAGGCAGGCAGGCAAGCAGGCAGACACACACACACACACATACACACACACACACACAAACACACACACACACACACACACACACACACACACACACACACACACACACACGTACAGAGTCAGGCACACAGACTGATGGATGGACGGACCAATGGATGGAGGGAGGGAGGGACGCAAGCACGCACGCACGCACGCACGTACGCACGCACGCACGCACACACACACACACACACGCGCGCGCGCGCGCGCGCGCGCTGAGAGACAAACGCACACTGACAGACACACAATGACAGATACACGCGCGCACACGCACACAAACACACGTACACAAACACACGTACACGTACACACACACACACACACACACACAGAGAAGCAGACCGTCGGACGGACAGAGGGATGGACAGACGGATCGACGGACGGACGCGCACGAACATACTCGATCTGGTTCACAGATACATGCATGCATGGACACTATATGTCGCAAGCACAAACACAAGTGAAAGAAAGCTCAGCTTATCTATATTTCTTTGTCACACAGGCTGCCTGAAAATACCTCATCATCAACGTCTAACTCACCCTACAACCTTCCACAAGAATTTTACTACACAGTGACAGTGTACTCAACGACGGCAGCGTTGCGTTAACAACGAGCAAGTAGTGTCTGCGGCAGCTTGGACAATGTCGAATTCGCACGCAGCACTGACGCCGGAAGGTGAGGCGGTCCGAAGGGGTTGGTGCGGTGCCTTACGTCAGCGATGCTCGAGAAGACGAACTAAACGGCCGGCGTTTAAACTTTCGTCTTAAACGGTTCCACGCCTGTCACACCCACAGACAACAGAATCTGAAGATTCACACTCACAGCTGATCAGTGAAGCTCGAATAAAGTCTGACTGCTTACCATGGCAAAACGCGGATCGCTGCATTCCATGGTGTCCCCTGGTGCTGCCTGGCATAGTTCTGCGACTGCTGGTGGCGCCGTCCTCTAGCAGAATGGGCGGATCGATGGTGGTACATACTTACCCTGGCTGCATCCTTCGATCAGCAGAACCTGGCTCTCCAGGGGAAGCAACTCTCGCGTTCGCACTGTTGATGAGAGATGGATTGATTGATTCTTTTTTTTTATCAAAGTTGAAATTTTTGGCATTTCTGCCTATCTTACAAATTGTGTTTGCTCATAAAGAATGAAAAATCCTGGATGATTGGTGTGATAAGGTGCACCTCTCACCGAGTGTATTGTACACCTGCTGTGCTCATCCTCTATTCAGTTATCCCTGCTTAATTCTGTCTCTCCCACCCCCCTATCCTGTGTGTCAGACCTCTCTCCAACCCCCCTTCCCCATCCTTTCTGTAAGGCAAGCTGACCAACTGTCCGCTCTGCGTCCCCTCCTCTGCTGTGGTCTGATTGTCGGTGCAGCTGCCCTGTCAGTCGATCACTCCTTACATTAGCGTGACCCCTGGCTTGTGAGCCGTTCTCCCACTCAGCCATCTGAATTGTAACATTTTGAATACAAATCTGATGTTTCCTCTCAAGTAAGACAACCACTTGCACCGGCATATGATTCATTCAATAGACTGTTATGCTGAATGAGGCAACATTTGTAAGAAGTAATTTCAAAGCGAGTTAAGTTAAATAATCTCTCCTTTCTGCCAAATTGAAGCACGAACCCAGGGTTATAGGAACTGGGAAATAATCTACACCGTACGTGGCTCCTGTGAGGTCCGTGCATTCCTTAAGGGGGGAACGGCACACAAGACCCCATCCCATCTGGGAGAGAGACCACTGCCACCAGGTCTTGGGGTGGTCCAGGCCATGATCATCAGGCCTCGGACCAACCAGGAGCTCCTGGACCCATGAGTTAATAAAGTTGTGGAAAGCAGCTACGACTCGTCTCATACTTGCGCCCTTCTACCATCAAGCCTCGAGCTCCTCACCGCTCGAACCTCAACCACCGGCTTTTGTCCCCCATCTTCACAATTGGAAAGAGAAAAAAGGAAGATAATTAGGTCTAAATATCAACTAAGTAGTTAAACTCTGTGCAACAGTTGGCAATGATACAATGTATATGGACAATATAAGGAACAATGACATAAACAAGATTTTAGTAGATGCCTCTGAAAAACGCTTGAAATTAAAGTAACAGCACGTCATATGTACAGGCGATATTGTACACAGGGTACAGCAGTGAGATTAACTGAAGAGATAATCATGCATGGAAGTTTTAAAGGACTTCAAAGAAGTATTGCTCCTGAGATGTAATGGGAGTGAGTTCCAAATCAAAACACACGAAGACATACTGACAGACAGACAGACAGACAGACAGACAGACAGACAGACAGACAGACAGACAGACAGACAGACAGACAGACAGGCAGGCAGGCAGACAGACAGACATATGGACAGACAGACAGGCAGGCAGACAGACAAACATATGGACAGACAGACAGACAGACTGACAGACAGGCAGGCAAGGAGGCAGTCAGGCAGGCAGGCAGGCAGGCAGATAGATAGATAGATAGATAGATAGATAGATAGATAGATAGATAGATAGATAGATAGATAGATAGATAGATAGATAGATAGATAGATAGATAGATAGATAGATAGATAGATAGATAGATAGATAGATAGATAGATAGATAGATAGATAGATAGATAGATAGATAGATAGATAGATAGATAGATAGATAGATAGATAGATAGATAGATAGATAGATAGATTAGATTAGATACATTAGATAAGATAATTAGATAAGATAGCTTAGATTAGATATATTAGATAAGATACATTAGATTAGATATGATAGATTATATAGATTAGATAAATTTTATAGATTAGATTAGATTAGGTTAGATAGACTATAATAGATAGATGATATTAGATAGATAGACAGACAGACAGACAGACAGTCAGACAGACTAGATTAGATTAGATTAGATTAGATTAGATTAGATTAGATTAGATTAGATTAGATTAGATTAGATTAGATTAGATTAGATTAGAGAGAATGAATGGATGGATGGATGGATGGATGGATGGATGGATGGATGGATGGATGGATGGATGGATGGATGAGTGGGTGGGTGGATGAGTGGGTGGATGTATAGACGGATGGATGGATGGATGGATATATGGATGGATGGATGGATGGATGGGTGGGTGGGTGGGTGGGTGAGTGGATGGATGGATGGATGGATATATGGGTGGGTGGGTGGATGGATGGATGGATGGACGGATAGACGGACGGATGGACGGATGGATGGATAGATAGGCTGACGGATGGATGGATGTTGGATGGATTGACGGACGGACGGACGGACGGACAGATGGATGGATGGATGGATGGATGGATGGATGGATGGATGGATGGATGGATGGATGGATGGATGGACGGACGGAGGGACGGACGGACGGACGGACGGACGGATGGATAAATGGATAACATTTTACAGCGTATCAGCCTTTGTAGGCTATGTAAGACCATTAATCATGAAATGGCCTAAACTATTTAGAGTATGAGCAAGTCAAGTCACTGTTTCCATATATA